>QEPC01008452.1:2568337-2590931 GCA_003113815.1 Sphenodon punctatus | reverse complement strand
GCCGCATTGGCCCCGCCGCCCGCCCGTCTCCTCGGAGGGCGGGCGGCGGGGTGCGTGGAGGGGGCGGGGCCGTGCGGCCGCACGTTGCGCCGCGCGGCCCCGGCCCCTCCCACTTTCCCCGCCGGGATCCCCCCGGCACGTCTGTTGGGCCGTGCAGGGGTGACCCCGGCGGGGAACGAAGACGTTGCTTTCGGTACGGGGCCAAAGGGCCCTGTAACGTCTGAAAGTACCCTGGGTCACCATCCTTCCCATCCCCAAAGCCTGTAGCTTAAGCTTCATCTTTGGCTTACCCCTTTCTTTTAAACCCTACATCGACTCTGTTGCCAAATCCTGTCACTTCTCCCTCCATAACATTGCTAAGATTCACCCTTTCCTCTCTGCATTCTCTGTCAAAACCCTTGTTCATGCCCTGGTCATCTCTCGCCTTGATTACTGTAACCTCCTTCTCACTGGCCTCCCTCACTCTCACCTTTCTCCCTTATCTCTGTCCAAAACTCTGCTGCCAGGGTCATCCACCTCATCCGTCGCTTCGACCACGTGCAGCCCCTCCTCTCTTCACTGGCTCCCCCTTCCTTAACGAATCCTGCACAAGCTCCTAGTCTTCACCTATAAAGCTCTTCGCAACCTTGCTCCCCCTACCTATCTGCGCTAATTTCCCTCCATACTGCAGTCCGTGAACTCCGCTCTTCCTCTGTCCCCTCTCTCACCCTCTCTCGCCTCCCCTGCTCCCCTAACCACCTTCGTTCCTTCTCTCTAGCTGCCCCCCACGCCTGGAACTCCCTCCCTGCCCACATCTGCCTCACCCCCTCCCTTCGTACCTTCATATCCCTCCTTAAGACCCATTTCTTCTGCTCTGCCCTCCCCGACTTCTCCCTCACCTAACTCCTGCTGATACCTTCCATCCAGTACAATCTGTTACCTGAGGTCTGTGTACTCTTATCCTCACCACATGGACCAACCAGCCATCATTCTCGATGTAACCAAGCCAAGCGTGTGCACCTGGGACCTCGCATCTTCGTGAATGTTACACTCCTTGTCTCTCCCTCTGTTCCCCTTCCTTCGTCTCCCACCCACCCAGGCTCTTAGATTGTAAGCTCTAGGGCAGGGACCGTGTCTATTCAATTAATTTGTAAAGCACCAGTTATATTGCTGGTGCTATATAAATGCTTGCTAATAATAATAACAACACATATATAGATCTATGGTGTGACCTTAACTTGAATATTGTGTGCAGTTCCAGTTGCCCCATCTAAATTTTATATATATATATATATATATATAGGCTTGATTTATTATTAGCATTAGCATACTTATTATTATAAGTATACTTATAAGTACATTATAAGTATACTTATTATTGTATACTTATTATTATTAGCATTTGTATTTTATTAGCATTTGTATACGGATATGGAACAACTTCCATGCAAGGAGAGACTTGAATTATTATTATTATTATTATTATATTATTTTATTAGCATTTGTATAGCACCAGCTGTGTACCTGGTGCTCTTCAGTTTGGAGAAGAGATGACTGAGAGTAGATATATGACAGAAGTTTATAAAAACATGAGTGGAGTGGAATAAGTAAACAGGGAGCTATTTTACTCTCTCAAATAACTCAGGGACATTACATAAAACTAACTGGCAGCAGATTTAAAACAAATAAAAAGGAAGTTCTTTTTCACTCAATGCACAATTAACTTGTGGAACATGTTGCCAGGGAATGTTGTGAAGGCCAGTAGCATAGCTGGGTTTAATCAAGAATTGGGTAAATTCTTGGAGGATAGGTCCATATATGGCTATTAGTCAATTAGGTTGGGAGACACAACCTCTGTCAGGAGCTGAAAGCAAACAGCAGGGAATGAATCACTCCATTTTAACCTGTTGGATACTTCTCTGAAGCGACCACAGATAACCGCTGTTGGCGACAGGTTGCTGAGCTTGATGGACCATTGGCCTGACATAGTATGGCACTTCTTAAGAGATGACCACATCTGCCCTGCAGCATTCCAAAATGGTTCAGTGTAGACCATGGTTTTTAAAACAGGTTGAAGCCTGGAAGTTCTTTTGTCTGGTTTGTTTGGGGCATTAGTGACATGACAAATCTTCCAGTGTGCTCCAGGACAGAGTGAGGAGCGTTAACCTGGTAATTAAAATCATGACTCATAACTATTGATAAAACTTTAATCTATCAGATATTATAACTGCATCCTGGGATTAAATGGTAATATTTTTGTACAGATACAATGCCTTTAGTTTAATATGTTGCCACTTTTTTATCTGGCATTGCTACAACATGGTTGTTTCATCGCATACTACAAGTCTTTGTAGTATACCTCTTCAAGTCACTTTAAAAATTGCTTCTGAATGAGTGCTTTCAAATTAACCAGAACATAGATTTTTTTTCCCCCTTTGTGACAGTCCAATATGAGATTATTGCCTCTTTTTAAAGGCTTTCTTCACTTCCCTACAAAAGACATGACTTTAATTAGTTAGCTTAATCTTTTTTTCTTTAATAAATCAAAGAACATAATTAAAATAAGAAAAAATCTGTAACAGAAATCCACAATGGAGAGCTATAATTCTCTCCTTTCTAGAGCTAGTAAACAGCAAGATACTTTGTTTTGTTAGTTTTTATGCGCAGAGCAATGGTCACGTGAATGTTCGTAAAGCACCTTTCAGTCCAATTGTCAGATGTGTTAAATCACAGGATTGATGAATGGAAACATAAGAAGTTGCTAAAATATAAGTCAGCTAACTGGGGAATGGAAATGAAAGACTGTAGCTATTTAGCCTTAAGTGTCTTATATGCAAATTAATATATTGCAGTGAATAGCTGATGAAACTCCCCCCAGCCCCCAAACAAATTTCAGTCTTTGCATTGTTCAAATGGCAAACAAATTTGTAAAAATTGCTGTCTCCTTGCAGGCAGTTTGCAAATAGAAAAAGAATGAATTTGCCAAATAAATTGGTTGCTGAATATGTTCAGCTCCAAACACAAAGCCTGGTCTTCAAGTCCTTCTTCAATCATAATTGCTACAAAGAGTTGGTGTTCCAATTGCAGGATCAAGCATAATCTGAGATCCAATTTTAAGTGAATCTTTTCCAAGCAGTAGGTACAACAATAAATAATTATGGCTTTGTAGGCAGTGAGGATGCTCCATCAGCCAGTGCTCCAAGTTTGGCCCTCAGGTTCCCATGGGAAAGGCACCAAACCCAACACAGCTGCTTCATGTCCCCTTTGCAGGGTGGTTTAATTGACAAACTTAAGTACAGTACATCAAATTATTACACCTCTTATTCAAAAAACAGTGCACCAAGCCTTTTCCTTCACCCTGCACAGAGTTGTGTCCTTTACCAAATAACAATCTCTCATCTCCATGATCTTGTTCCTTCCTTTTCCAGTGCAGGAAATTTAGTCGCAGACAGACACTCGTGCTAGAGAACCAATTCTTTCTTTGCACACTTCTAAAGTGATGGTCTGCAACCCAGCACAGGGCTAAATTGTGCAAACTTTACGCTGGTGAACACTTACACAACAAGTCTCAAGGATGTCAGCGCACAACTAACATTTTGTGAAAAACTGTTACTCAAGGAATGAAAGTATGCTGTGAGCCTGGATGTTTAAATCAGTAAAACAACACATGAATATATCCGTCTCTTCCCTACGTGCCCCTCCCCTTTGTTATCTCTCCCCTTGTCCATTCAAAACTGTAACTACTTGGAGCAGGAACCATCTGTTCAGCACCAAACAGATTGTTGGCCTTTTCCGATTGTTGGGAGATGGGGTGGGTGGGTTGGGGAGGGGTAGGGGATTGAATTGTTTTTATTTGATTTTAATTTTATATTTGTTTTAATCTGTTTTTAACATATTGTTAGCTGCCCCGAGATGCTTTTAGCAGGAGGGGGCGGCATACAAATTTTATCATAAATAAATAAAATATAAATAAATAATAATAAAATTAATTCCTTTAAATACTTCAGATAGTACAGAATCTTATAACATTCCCTTTTCCTTCCATATTGAAAAATCTTTCTCTGGAACAATGAAGGTAATAATCCTTAAACTATTCAAGAAATTATATCTCTAGTCTGCTTCTAGATATCATTACTTAAGGATCTAACAACTAGGATTTATTTTAAACTTCTAAATCCAGCATGACAGCCGTCCGTTCCTAGTAACTTACCATTATAAGTATGTATCTAATAGGGTATTTGAATCTCTTTATTAATGACAAGAAACATAAAAACTATTAAGCATTGTCATGATCAGAAGCTTTTCCTATAAAGATCCTTTGACTTTGATTCATCATGGAAGTCTGATATGCAGCAACTCTTTAAGGACACGTCTAATAACATTGGACAAAGTATCTCTTCTCAAAATATATAGAGAAACAATTGTCTCTCACATCCATGACAAACTGTGGAGATAACCAATCTGATTAGGCTCTGTGCTTGTGCTATTTCATGAATCTAGAGGTTGATATTTTTTTCTCTCCATGCAATAATTTGTTGAAAGGTCACCGCGAGAGAGCTGTTCAATGAGAACTCTGTGAGATATGTAAGAGTGTAAGAATATTCCCTTTGAGGTTGTGAAATGTCATTTTCTACTGTCATGCTCTCTAGTATTTGTCCTTTGCTTTGTTGGCAGTAAAAGGGAAAATTATATCATTTATGCATGCCTTCAAGAATTCCCATAGAAGTGGGATTGACAAAGGTGGCAAAAAGCATTATATTAATTATGTTGGTCTCAGTTTGTGTGTATAAAGGAGAAAAAGAAACTGGTGCGTGATACAGAGTGACAAAGTCTGTTACCTTGCAGGAGTGGGAACTTTTGCAATTGCCACCATGGATCTCTTAATTGCGAGGATTAGCGCCTATCAGGATGCAAGAATCTCATTTTAGCACGCAAGGGCACTTGATAATAACTGTGTCCCTAAATGTAACCTTTACAAGGACGGGTGTCCTCACGCACTAAAAAGGGATTAGTGCATTCCGGCGGGCGCAAATCCTTGCAGATAGGGAGCCGCAGTGGCAATTGCAAAAGTTCCCGCCCCTCCTATGTAACGTCGGAAAGCAGCATAAGAAGTGACGGGAATGACTTGGGGTATTTCATTGTACACTTCTGTAAGGCAGGTGTCCCCTTATCACTGTTAGTGCAGTATAAACCCTAGGCAACAGATATATTTTAGCCCACCCAGAAGCCCTTAAAAGTCACACACGTGAAGAAACAGGCACGTCAGAACCCACCATGGCCCCCAAAAAGCCATTGATGAAGACCCAAGCTGGTGCTGCACAAGGAGATGCAGGCAGCCAGGTAAGCGTTCGGCACCCAGCTGTGGGAGGCAGAGGTGACTGGAACAGGCGATTGGGGGGAGGGGGCACAGGACCGGGGGCTGGCCAGGAGACCAGACTGGGTTCTCATAGGGTACATGACAGCACTCAACAAGGATGGGAGGGTGCCCTAAGCCCCCTCATGAGATGCCCATGAGGGGAGGGGGTGGGCAACAGAAGGAGCTGTGAAGGAAGGCAACAGCTGACAGCCATCATAACCCATTATAGGCGAGCACTAACATGCCCCCAGCACCACCACACACCCCAGGAAACGACCCAGGCCAGCCACTGGCACCGTTCCACCCAACAGTAGCCAGGTAGGTCAGTGGGATCCTGGGGAGGGACAGGCCACGGTGCCTTAGACAGCAGCTGAGGGAGAGGCAGATGCCAGCAAAGTAAGCCCAGTCTCGCAAGCTGACCTCCCCTCCACAGGTGAGCACCAGCTCCAAGGCCACCATTACACCAGCTACATACCCACAGTCCCCTCCACAAAGGGCATGCCCTGGTCCCAGAACAAGACCAGGGCATTCATATGGCTCTCAGGGGAAACCAAAAGTGCAGCTGGACCTGGTGAGATAGTTACATAGCGAACCCGTGTACAAGCAACCCTCCCAGGAGATGCAGCAGCAGGGGTACTATAGGGGCATGTCCCAGTGTTGGCAGTAGGCAAAGGACCTGTGGAACTAATATAAACATATCCAAGATAACTGCAGGTCGGGCTGAGCCAGGCGTACAGAGCTGTTCATGGAGGAGCTGGATCAGTTCCTATGCACGGACGGGGAGATAGTGGCCTCCCACATACATGGGAGTGCCTTTGCAAGGGGGAGGAAGTGGATGGAGGAGACCCACTCCAGACACTGCCTGCCCAATGGGAGGACCCTCCACCCACACAAGATGATTCCGAAGCAGGGGGAGGTCACAACACCCCCATTCTGCAGCTGGAGGGACCCAGAAACCAACAACATAAGTTTCTGAGTGCACACCCCTGACCTGCAACCACAGCCAGGGCTGGGAGCAGGGGTGCATGAGGAGGGGAATCACGCCAGATCAAATTGGTGCCGTTTCCAGAGCAGACAGCAGCACATTTTCAGGACCCCGAATGCCCTCTCCACGCAGTGGGCAGATGATAACTGGTCGTTGAAGAGGTGCTACTCTGGGGTCCGTGTCGGGGGATATGACTTTACAAGCCAGGGGGTCTTTGGATAGGCTGGATCACCAATAATTACAGGTCCCATGGATATGCCTTCAATGTTCACATGAATGCCGGAGGCGATCTCTCCCATGTACATCTGCAAAGAAGGGTGATGGTCTTAGGATCCGTGCGTCATGGCTACAGCCTGACACTCTAGTGTACAAATCAGTGAAGAGCCCTTCGTGATCAACCATGGCCTGTAGTGTCACAGAGAACTGGCCCTTATGATTTAAGTAATCATCTTTGCTGGAGGGGAGGGTGGGGCTGGATGATAGGGATGTGGGATCCCTATCATCAGTGTAAATGGCACCGATGCAATGGGGGAAGCCCATGTTGGCAAATCCCACCGTTACCCCCCATGGGGTCCACCAGTTGACCCTCTCCATTAGCAGGTCAACTATCACCATGAAAACTTCCTCAAGGATTTTGGCAACAGTTGAGATTCCAACCCCAAACTGCTGGCCAATGCTCCAACATGAATTGGGATTAGCCAGCCACCAGATAGCAATGGCAACCCTCTGGCCCACTGGTATGGACTCCCCATGTTGGTTTCCTACCGCTCAAGATGGTGATGGAGGATGTCCACGAGCTGTGACAGGAGGTGCCTGGGCATTCAGAAGTGTGATATCCATGCCTCATCCCCCCAGGGCACTCTTCCACCAATCTGTGGCATTGTAACGAGCCTCAACCTCCTCAGAGGATTGCACTGACATCCTTGAGACTTGTGTAAGTGTTGTTGGTCATGTCGGCCTGCAGGAACTGCAGTGCTCACTTCACCCCCCTCAGCATGGCATGTAAGCAATGTGCCAGTGCTGTATTGCTACAGCCATGTTCCCCGCTCTGTGGGTAGCACTGTGTGCCACGGTCCCATGAGGACCCCAGTGGAGTCAAGCTGCATCCAGGATAACCTGCAGGCTGAACCCTCTGAATCCTGAGCAGACATACCTCCACTGCCTGGATATAACCATGTAGGGTCGCTCAGAGTGTTGGATCCATTGTGGTTGCTCCAGGGCGGAGCTTCACAGGTCAACTGAGTTCCTTTATACCGTGGACACGCCCCACCCATTTGGCCACTATGGGTGTAGGTTCAGGGTTCTGGGCTGCCCCTTTGCGTTCCCAGTGCCCATGATTATGGCCCCATAGATCCCTGACACCTTGCTTGTATACCCCTCCCCTCGCCACTGCATTCCTGTCTGTTATGTTCCTTTGCTCAGCCATATTCACAGGCAGTGCTTATTTTGGGATTAATGACTTGCTGGGGCCACTACCTGCCTTGAAAGCCATGCCCCTGTGCCCCAGGAAGTGACTGACCCGGGACATGTACCCTGGTCACTTAGACAACCAATTGTTCAACTAACATGTCTATGTGCAGCTGACTGTCTAGCAGGCATTCCCGTAATCTGATCCCTAAATTAGATGGTCTGCACAGGTGATGAGACGTGGGCTGTACTGATGTGACCATATGAACCATGCAGGGTTCATCTGGCTTTGGTTTCTGGCACTGACGTGGCCATTACCAGCCTTTCTCTTGTGTCCCACTTTACTGGTGCACCCTTCTAGTGGGAGTATGTCCCGGGCTCAGCCCTCCCCCCCACCCCCCAGATGTGATTGCCAGGGCTGGGCTGAAGGCAAGCTCCCCCCATGTATCCATGTCTACAGGGCTGCATCTGGGTCTTGCATGCTCCCCCTGCTTCTTTCATTCCTGGGGTTCATCCACCATGTGGTCTGCCCATACTACCGTCCATGCCCCCCTGGCTCCATGGGGCCATGGTCAGGTCTGTTGACTGTTAATGATATGGGAGTGCTTGTGCTAGTGTGGGAGTGGGTGGCTATAGTCCTGCTATCTGGCAGCCTAGGGATTGTGCCAGTGGCTGGTGGGAGGCACCTTTGCCTTCCACACAACCTTTCCTTCCCCTCTGGGTTGTCTGCTGGGTCTGTTGTGTCTTGCAGCTTAGCACCATGTCAGGTGCTTCCTTGGGCACCTGTGAAGTCTTAATGTTGAGGAGGTTTGGCCTGTGTGCCACCATGCTTCTGGATAACCTGTGGGTGAGGAGCGATGTGCAGCAACTGTTGAGGGATCTACTGTCCACCCATGATGGCTACAACCTGCTGTCCCATCGGATGTGACTGCTGCGTCACCAGTTCGGAATTCTGTCCTGTCAGCGGAGATTGAGTGATATGGCCTTCCATTTTCTGGATCCTGATGCAGCCGTGCCTCCACCTGGTGTAGTTGAGCCATGGGATGCTGGTGACAGCCTGGCCATTCAGACTGTAGCCAGACTGCCGGAATTTTGATTGTGCCTCCTTGGCGAGCTGTTGCGCCAACATCATGCTGCATGCTCAGGGTTACCAGAGGCGTCGTCGGGAATGCCAGTCTTGTCTTGGTGAGCTGGGAGTACTGGTGCTGCCTGATGGGGAATCCTACCTGACAGATGGACCTGATGCTGCGGAGATGACTGTCCTGTCGGATGTGTTGAACCGGGCAGGTGTCAGAGCCGCCTAGGCTAGCGGACATCCCTTCCTGCCACGCTACATGGTGGATGGACATATGCATGCCCATGGGTATCGCCACAGCATGTTTGCCTGGGAAGGATTTGGGAGGAGTGGTGACTTTCCTGGCCCACAGCCTCGGGATCCCTCCGGCAGCTTCTGAGACCGCTCAGTGTCAGCCTGACCCATCCATCAGCTGCCTGGCCCTGTCGTGGACTTGGTCTCTTTGTCATTCTCCTGGTGATGTCCCTTTGTTGTCCTAGCTCCCTCCTGCCAGACCTGGTTCCATGCTCTGTGTGCTGCCTGCGTCCTGTCAGCTGTTTGTTGCCAGGGGCTTTTTGACTCCCCCTGCATCCTTCCACCCCTTTTGCTGTTGCCCCGGCACTGGACTGGGCTGTGGGTGCGTGACCGGGGTTCCTGAATGGCAGTGTATGTGACCTTATTCTTCCAGTGACCGGTTCTCTGGACTCCATGCATCAATAGATGCCTGTCTAGTTATCCATTGCTGCCTGTCTTGCTTGTCAGCTGCACATGTACCTGAGCAATGTGTAGCCTGCCTCCCTGCCACACCGATGGGGCATCTGCTGTCATGGGCAGGGGAATGGGGTTTGGAGTGGTTGTGGGTGGTATCATTGGGTGGGCCTGTGCTGCCCCTGTGAACCTCTACCCCACCCGTCTGCCTTGGTTAGGTGAAGGGGGCCTGCTGGCTAGGGATCTGTTGCTGGGCTGACTGGCTGTGTTCATGCCCTCTGCACATCCCTGCTGGTTGCTCCTGTTCCACTCCTCTGTGGGCTGCATGGGATCCTGCCGACACACTGTATCCATCCCTGTTGCCATTGCCTGGTATGGCTGCCGGTCACCCATGGGTTTACTACGGTCCCTATGGGTGGGCTCATTTGAGTGATGCTCCCTGTAAGTGACTGTTAGCTTTTCTGCCTTGTCTTGGCCTGGCCTGCCCTTTACTTCCACCCAAGCCTCGCTTACGTCCATTGTTTGGCCTGCCCCAAGCCCCACCCCTCCTCATGCCTTCATTGGCCACAACCTCACCATGGCATCTGGGGGCAGAGGACGTGGTGTGGCTGGCTGCAAGTATCCCACACCTGTGTCCACTTACATTTAGGCCATGACCATTTGCCCCTGTGCTGTCTGCCCCATTGGGGTGGTGCTTCGACCAGACAACCTCCCCGGGACTGCCTTCTCCCTCGGCTGGGGTGCCTTCATGGTCTCTGCATTGGCTGGTTCCCTGCATGTGCCCCATTCCTTGCTGATGGTCACTCTGCTTACTTCCTGCTACAGATTCTTTCCTGGAGACCCTGCAGCTGATGGCATCCTTTGCGGGGGACCATGGGGCCTGGGAATACCAGGAGAGCTGTGAGTTGCCCCTCCCGCCCCCTTCCTATCCCATGCAATATCCATGCTGGGCTACTGGGGATCTTTCCCAGGGTGCCACCTCAGATTGGTTCCTTCTCTGTGTTCCTCAGTGAAGGAGTTCATGGAGGAAAAGACCCAGGAGCAAAGGGAGGTGCTCAACATTTTCCTGGAGATCAGGAGGTATCTCCATGAGCTGTCCTGGGCCCAGAGCACTTGTTGGAGCTGGGCCCAGGGAGGTGCCCTTAAAGAGCTGTGGCTGCTCAGGTCCTCACTGTGACCTGCTGTTTGTTGTTCTTGTTGTTGTTTCTGTTCCTAAATATTTTCTGGCTCCGGTAGAAGCCAGAAAGTTAAAGGCATAATTGCTCTCCATTATAAACAGGGGACTGCTGAAGCCCCAATATTGAGGAAACCGCTTGAGGTACAGTTCTGAAAATTTAACCATACCTTATATTTGTGGGGACCATCATACATGCCAAGTTTGAAGAAGATCCAGCAGAAAATAAAAAATTATAATTGCTGAAAAGTTAATCAGTTGTGGTCAAAATGCACAGCGTCCTGACTATTTTGAACCATGGATATCGCCTCCCCGCATGGTATGAGTTGAGCCCTGAGACTTCACAGCTTTGTAGTCTGAGATCTACCTCAAGTGCTGCTGGAGTCTGAGTGTCTTTGGTGCAGCCAAACCCCAGTTATTAAAGATTGAAAAAATCAGTTCTGCTGGATCGTACATGTGCAATAGGACCCATGCTTCTGCCAGCAGAGGGGCAAGCCTGGTGGTGAGCTTGAACAGCATTGGTGAATGAGAAGGGACACGCCCCCACCTCCCTCCCGCTCACTCTGCTGCTGCTGTACGCTGGCCCGAGCCCCGGTCAGCCCCACCGGCATGTCAGCTCCTGTTACTGCAGCCGGCTCCACTGCCACTGAAATCTCCAGGTTGGGTTGCAGGCAGGATATTGCCTCCTCCCGTTTGTGTGGTAGTGTGCCAAGAGCTGCTCTGGGGTGACTCTGCAGAGCTCCAGCTGCCTGCACCCAGGTCCGCCCAAGCCCCAACCCCCCTCCTAACCCCTGCTCCTACTGCCCGCACCCCTGTGCAACATCCCAAACCCCCCCCCCAACCCCTGCTCCTACTTCCAAAGGAGGAGTTCAGCATCCTTCCAGCGCAGGAGCTGCCACATCTCTGCCTCCCTCTGTCACAGGCTCAGCACTCGCAGCTGATGCAGCTCCCAGCCCACTGCTGCTCCCACTTGGAACAGAGATGGTCAGCCAGCAGCTGGCGGTCTTGCTTGGCAGCCTCCTGCAGCAGGGAACTCCACCACTACCACCATCCCTGTAGCTGCCCACCGCTACCTGCTGCATTGACACTCCTCTCCACAAGTTCCCAAGCCCCAAACTGCTTTACAAACCACCAGCAAAGGAAATAAGCAAGGGGAGTGGAGGCAGCTAGTCATCTGTATTCAGATGGGACTTTACAGGGGGCCAGGACAGGAAGGGGCCTAGATGCCCATATAAAATTATTGGTCAGATTCAACCCTGGTGTCAAGGAGAGCCAAACCTTGTGCCTGTCCCAGGAATAGGCAGGCAGGGAGTGATAAGTAGGGTGGCAGCAGGCAGAGTCTTCAGTAGGAAAGGGATGTGGTCGCTAGGCTAGACTGGGGTAGGGAGCTCATGCTCATCAGGTGGCAATGTGCTGTTTCAGTTCAGCTTGCTTTATATAATGAATCCACTGATTGTTTTAGCAAGCAAGCAGAGAGCACTGGCTGACGGGTGTCTGCCCCTGAGGTGGGGATAACCTTGTGCTCTCAGTGCCCTCCTGTGCCCAAAGGCAGTGACAAACATATTAGTGGTGAGATGGTCCTGAAGATAGGGGGCGTTCCCCAGTTCTCTTGCCAATGTTGCTGAGATAATGTTGGACTCGGATGTGTGATACACCCAGTGCCATTGTGTCAGTTTCTTCACGTCCCTTCTCCAAACCCTTTCTGAACAAGGTGAAGCAACCTGGCCTGTTACATTTCTACATGAGCACTTCTATATCTAGCAAAGCCAATCTACAGTATATCTAGCAAAGCCAATCTACAGCATGCTTCTTCCTACCTAAATACTGTTATTACAAACCATGCTACATTCAAAAGAGTAGCAGCTCAGGCAAGCTATGCACAGGAGTAGGAAGATGAACAGGTGAAGTGGGATGTTTATGTAGGATTAAGGCTTGAAAGCTAGAGTCAACACTGCGCTATAAATCACATTTCAGAAAGACTACTCTCATTGCTTGGGCTTCAGTCCTCAAAGCATTCGGTGGCCAGTACAAGATGCATTCGCTTAATAGGGCCAGAGCTGATGCTGTTTACATATATACAATGTGCGTACACTTTATAGAATGAACTGTTGACAATGTCAGTGTAGACAACAGTTTGCAATAGGTTACATACAATGCCATTCTGCACAACAGGACAGAGTTAAGGCAGTTTGAAAACGTTTGTTGTCGACTTAGGATTGTAAATTAATGCTTAATGAAAAAATGTGAACGTTTACTTTGTGATAAATATTAATAAGAGTAAGTCTGTATGGTAAGGAATTAAGTACATATTTTATGTTCATGTTGATTGTAAATTATGAAATATTGCTAGAAAATTTTGAAATTTCATGCTTTTTGGCATTTATGTTTTCTGTAATGTATGTAACTAAAAAATTTTTAATTGTAATGAATGTTTATGGTTTTGGGAGTTTGTTAGAGTAAAAATTATTTTGTCAAATGTTTTTCAAGAGGAAAATTTTTTGTTTTAGAAACAGTTCTGCCTTTAACAGTTTTTTAAACTGTGCAGTCTTGGTAATTAGATTTATACATGCTTGTTATTTTTCTCAACCCTTCTGTCTGTGTTGTTGTTCCTAGGGGGGGTTGGTGTCCTAATGTGGTGGGTGGTTCTGCTATCACCAGTGGCTCCCTGTCGCTCTAGGCGTCTCCCGTCCCTGTAGTGCTGCTGTGTTGAGTGCTGTACTTATACTTTACTTCGCTGGCAGCTGGTCAAAACGGCAAATGTGGAGGGCAGGTATACCTCCACCCCGCGTGCCTACAGACTGTGCTCCTGCTATAAGGGTGAAGTTGAGGACATCTGCCACTTTCTACTTCAGTGCCCTTACTTCAATGCCCTACGGGCAGTATGGATAGCTCCCCTTCTCCCAAAGGGTTTCAGGGTTGAGTCAGATGATAACTTTCGTGATCTGATGGCACTGACACACAAGGAGGCAATAATCGCCCTTGCCTCATATACTTGGCATCAAGGAAGCGGTGCACAATACAAGTTAAATGCGCTGGGCAGTTATCTTGGCTAGAATAGAGGGATGGCTGTAGTTCTCCTAGTTAATTTGCCTAGCTGGGAGAATACTACTATCCCTTATCCCCATCCCCTTATGGGGAGTCAATTTATAGCTAATTAGCTATGGCTAACTGAGTGGATGTTTGAGTTTTAATGTAAGACTAAACTTTTGTCTAGTCTTGTTTTATTTATTTATTTATTTTGTATTTTGTCAAACTATATATGGAGAAATGTGATTGGTGTAACCTACATATTTTTTGCTTCTTGTTTGTTTCTTTTGGCATAAGGCGAAAGCTGTGCCTAATAAACCTATCGTATCGTATCAAGTGCTGTACTTGAGGCATGTTCCTGTGTGCCCTCTACTCGCTGTATGGGCTGCTGTTCTGCTGCTCCTTGTGGGTGGCCCGAAGTGTATGCTCCCTATCCCTTTGGGGGCCTGCATCGGTTGTGTTCTTCTATGGTGGTGACTCCATGGCCTTTGTGGCTCCTGTGTCACCACCGCGCATTTTCTGGGGCATGCTGTCCACATGTCCTGTGCCCCCATGTATCTCTGCACTGTGCTTTGCAGCCGTAGCTGTTGCGTCTCCATGGGGTTTGCAATGAGTTTCCCTTTTCTTCGGGCAGGATCCATCCCAATGGGGGTGGGTTGGTCTCCCCTACGCTGGCCATGGGGACCGGGTTTTATTTCTTTGTGCCCATCCCGACCTCGCTGCCTCCCCTTCCAGCCTCTACTCCCTGCTCCTTCTCTCATGACCCGGCCACTGGCTGCCTGCTCTTGTTAACGGTTTTGTGCTTTGTGGCACCTGCCTATCTGGCAGCTTGAGTTCCACTGCTGCTGCTGTGCTGTGCCTTTCCCCATCCCTCCTCCACCACCCACCCTGTGTCTGTCCGGTTATGGGCAGTGACATATTGTATGCCCTCTCGTCCAGTCATTCAGACGAAGGGAGCGATCTCCTCACCAGCCACTAGGAGGCAGCAAAGCACTTTCAGCTGGGCATGCATAGGGAGCATGCTCCCCCGCTTTCCCAGTTGAAAGTCTGCCTCCGGACCAGCAGGACGCTGCAGAGCACTTTGGTTTTCAAACCTTTTCTTCAGTGCCTCTGCACCGGGGATTCCTGGGGCGCTTCCTCCCCTCCCGGGCAGGAGGAGGTAAACTTTCTGGAGCTGGCTTTCGAGCACGGACCAGGCTTTGCCGGTGAGGTGATCCTCCTCGCGAGATACACCCCCAGCCGGATCAGCCCCGCTCCATGGCTGAAGCCGCCAAAGCCCGCCGGGGTGCCACACCGCGAGTCTCAACCAGAACAGAAACCACTTCAGCTGAGGCGGCAAGGGAAACTGAAACTGAGGTTCCCGCTCACCCAACACCTAGGCAGGAGGCGCAAGATGCCCAGCAAAAACACGGATCCCCGATGGAACAGGAGGAGGAAGACGAGGAGGTGGCATCAGCTGCTTCCTCTCAAGTAAGGGGGGACCACAACGATTTCCAGCAGGCTCAGCTGGAGGCCCTTAGGGCCATGATGGGAGCACTCACACGCATTGAGGGCAACCAGATTAGGCACAGGCGCTCCCGCAAATGGACCCCGGCCCCAAAAGTCCCTCCCAAGGGCTCATTCAAGGGCTCCTCCAGAACAGTGGGGAAGGGGAAGCACAGATGCCCCCACAAACACAGCACCTCCCTAAGAGACCTCTTGGGTTCATCCTCTGGGGAGGAGGAAGAGATGGGACCCTCTAATGCTGAGTTGGGGGAGATCTTTGAGTATGACTCGGAGTCAGACCCCGCCCCCCTAAGAAGGCATGCACACATAAAAATAAGGCCCCCCGCCACCAGGTACCCTCCTCGGAGGAGGAGTCAGAGGCTGCCTCCTCAACAACCTCACATCCCTCATGGGGCGAGGGATCCCAGCACTGGGAGGACATTCTATCTAAGGGCCAAAAGGATCTGGGCAGGGAGTTGCCTCATGACCAGGGCCCCAAGCTCATCAGAAGGGCCAAAAGGGTCCTGAAAGTTACTCCCAGGACCCCCAAAAACAGAGAATCAGACTCATCCTCTGAGGAGGACGAGGACTCAGACAGGAACTATATCCCCAAACTGAGCCACAGCTCGGCTGGGGTTCATTGGACAAGGCCTTTGAAAAAATTATCAAGGCTCAATGGAAGCACCCCACTAAATCCTTTAAGTTATCCAGCCCCAACAGACCCTTTACGCATTTAACAGGCACAACAGCCCTGTCTTTGCACTCCCTCAGGTGGATGCTGCGGCGGCAGCTCTCGCACAAGTAGGAAGGGGGACACTAGTCATCAAACTGATCGTTATCGGTTTGACAGGTCATGTGGGGCCCTACGTCAGCGGAAGTGCAGCGATTGGGTCATGTAACCCCTCTACGCGCTCAGAAGAGTGAGGTGAACCAATCAGCATAGGATTCGTCATCCTAGGCCACTCCGTCTTGGAGAAAACCGGGTCCATTGGGGTGGGGTTGCCGGGGTAGGATAAGTCGCAGAAAGAGGGTCATGTGAGGGTTCAAACGACTCAGGAGTGTGAGCTGAACCAATTGGCGAAGGTTTCATTGTTCTAACCTGCCTCGTTGCAGAGATCTGACCAATCGGAAAGGTTTGTGGTGCTGTAGTCCCGCCCCCTAGGGATATGAGAGAAGGGGGGGACGCCATTGTCTGATAGAGAGAGCAGGGAGCCAATCGCTACCACTTACATGGAAAAACTGCAATGGCTTACCATACTGATACTACGCCTGTGAGGCCTATGGAATTGATTAAGCCACCAGAGGTAGTGAGACGGTTATACAGAAAACGCTATATTTCCAGTTCGCAGGATGATGGTGAGAGCGGGCCTCTGGCTAAGGTTCTTTTTAGCACCCCGCTTCATAATGAAGAAACCCTTATGGGAATGTCGACTTCCACTGAGACCCCGGATGCCCTAGAGTTGGTAGAAGAAGGCATACCCGCAGCTCAAAATTCTGAGGTAAGAAAGATTTTTAGATGGAGGCTTCTCGCCGTCTAGAGATGTGTGTCACAAAACATTGCTTTGTAAAAAGACTGNCCCCAAAAAGGCCACTGAAGTAAGGTGGAAGGCGCATTTTTCCAATTTGCAGAAAAGTTGGTGCGTGCGAAGCCGTTGGAGGACGCGTTGAACATGGAGAATATGTTGTTCTATGGTGGCTGAGTAAATTAGAATATCGTCAAGGTACGCAATCATGAAGATATCCAGAAGGTCTCGAAAGATATCATTTATAAAATGCTGGAAGGCGGCCGGAGCGTTGGCTAGTCCAAACGGCATTACTAGATACTCAAAATGCCCGTAGCGTGTACGGAATGCCGTCTTCCACTCGTCCCCCTGGCGCACCCGGAGGAGGTTGTAAGCCCCTCAAAGGTCGAGTTTGGTAAAGACCCTAGCCCCTTGCAGCCGGTTGAGCAACTCCGGGATTAATGGAAGGGGATACCGGTTCTTGACCGTCGCACTGTTGAGCCCCCGATAGCCCACACAGGGACGAAGACCTCCGTCTTTCTTCGGCACAAAAAATATCGGAGCCCCCGCAGGGGAACAAGAATGTCGAATGAACCTGTTGCGTAGGGCCTCATCGAGGTAGTGCCGAAGGGTTTCTAGTTCGGGTGCAGATAGCACATAGATTTGCCCAAAGGGAGGCTCTGCCCCTGGGTGCAATTCAATGGGGCAATCATATGGTCGGTGCGGCGGTAAGGCGGAAGCGGATTGCTCGTCAAACACATCTCGGAAGGCCTGGTACTCGACAGGAAGTGCTGCAACTGTTTGATCTGCTGAGCTTGGAGTGGTGGCTGCGAGAATTGGGGTTGGAGGGTCCTGGAGACACTGGAGCTGGCAGTGCTCGGAGTTTAGTTGGATTCGAGCTTGGGCCCACCCTATTCAAGGGTCATGTTTACGGAGCCAGGGAAGCCCCAATACCACAGGGAACAGGGGCGTACATCCTACATTGAAAGCTAAAAGCTTCTGATGAGCACCAATAGCACATTGCAGCGGCTTGGTCTGGGAGGTGATGGGCCCCGAAGCCAGGGGGGACCTATCGATGGTATGTACTGGCTCCGGCAGGGGCTTCGGGTCGGTAGCGATTCCATATGTGGCCACTAAGGTCAGGTCCATAAAGTTGCTCGAAGCCCCCGAGTCGAGGAGGGCCCAGGCAATAAAAGAACGCTAGGGTGACAGGAGGATTGTCAGGGGCACCCGGAAATGGGAACTCTTTACCGGCAACGTCAGGGAATTAACGGTCACAGCCGGGGGTTTCCCTGGGTGCCTCGGCCGCTGGCGTTTCCCGGCTGCTTGGGTTGCCCCCCTAGGGCCGGACAGGAATGGATAAAGTGGGTAGGGTCCCCACAATAGAAGCACGCCTGAGACCTCCGTCGTCTCTCTCGTTCTTCTTGCGTTAACGGCCCTCGGGCTGCCCCCAGTTGCATCGGTTCGACGTCTCCCATCTTGGGGGCTTCTCCTCCCGGCGTGGCCCCAAAAGGGGGCCGAGGAAAAAAGGGGCGAGCTCCCTGTCGCCGCTCCTGTCGCCTCTCCATCAGGCGTTCCTCGATTTGCAGAGTCAAGGTAGCCAGTTGTCCCCAGGTTTCTGGCAGAGGGGTGAAGGCGAGCTGGTCCTTCAAGTCCTCATTTAGTCCTCTGCGGAACAGGACCTTGAGTACATCCTCAGGCCACTGCAACTCAAGGGATAACTGCTGAAAGCGGGTGGTATACTCTAGGACCCCGCTTTTCCCTTGCCTCAGGGCCATGATTTGGGTTTGGGCATCCCGCGCCCGATGAGGGTGATCGAAGAGGGTCGCAAACTCTTGGAGGAAGTTTGCATAGTGGGTCAATAAAGGGCTCTTGCTTTTTAATAGGGAGGTTGCCCAATCCTCACGAATGCAACCCTTAATTCGTCGGTGGGGTAGGTCGCCGGTTGGACTGAAAAGGTTAGGTCACATAGTGCTATAAATCCCTGGTAAGCCTTTCGATCCCTGAGGAATTTTTCAATCCTCGGTCCTTTGGGTTCCCGAGGTGTGGCAGCTCCTGCCCCTCGGGGTCCGGGGTCTAGGGGCTGGCCTAGAGGTGGAGCGGCCAGTGCAGCTTGGGCGGCGGCCGCCGGGGCATTCTGTATAGCCTGTTCGAGCTGCACCTGTTTGGCCTTGACATCTCGCATCTCCATGGCCAGTGACTGTACAGCCCGCACCAGTTCCTCTAACTGGCTGCCTATATCCATTGCTAGCAGGGGGAATCCCTTCTCAATCAAGAAGGCTAGTGTGCCGTTGATACTGTCATGGGGAGGGGGCGATTTAGGGTAAGGGTCCAAAGGTGGGATGACACTTGCCCACAATCGTTCTCCTACGCTCCCTAGGAGGAAAGGTCCTCCACCGGGCTCCCTGGGAATGCTCACAGGTGGCCTTTTGCTCGTCAGGATAATAGTTGGCCCTTGAAATCCGCAAGGGATTAGGCCTATCTCATCATCAGGCGCCGGATCACCTGCGCTGTGCACTCCTCCTCTCCTACCACCCACCTTGCAGACACGCCCCAAACAGTCCACAGGAAATGGGGAGGGAGTGCACACAGTGGGGGAATCCAGGGGCAAGGTTCCAGGGCAGAGGGATGAAGGGAAGTCAGACCCTGCCAGGAGGGGAGGGGGGCAGGGGACCCCAAGGAGGGGGAGGCTGACTCACTCCCTTTCTGCCCCAGCAATCCACACACCACACACTTAGTCAATAAAGGAAAGGAAGGAGGGGGGGCGGCAGGCTCTCGCTCTCCAACACTCACCCTCCGAAGCACGTTGCACAAGCGTCCAGGAAAAAGGGAAGGGGATGCAAGCAGGGTCGCACAAGCACTAGCTCGAACGTTCTCCTTCTCAATCACAGGGGGGCCAGTCTAACAGATCACCGGCGCTGTGTCCCAGGCAGCGCCGGTGTTTAAAGCACAGGCCACGCCCCCCTGATGTGCCTGGAGCCGCGCTGAGCGACGGCGTGCTGGGGACCCCGCCCCTGCGTTCTGCGGTGTATCCGGGAGCGGGGAAGCTTTTTGCGGGACAGCCGTCACTTCTGGGGCTGTCAGGGAGCGCGGTTTCTGTTGTCCGAGCCCCGGGTCTCCTATCAGGTATTCCTGTTGCGGAGCTTGTGGTCGGGGCAGCCGGCGGCGTGGCACGGCCTGGGGGCAGATCCTGACAATATTATAGGTTGCTTGGCTTGGCCTTGGTTGATCTGGAACTACAGCTTCTGCAGCAGGTGTGCAGGGAGGCTCAGGCTGATGTGCTACCGCTGGGGGCCTAGTAATAGCAAGGCTACTCTGCCCCATGCCATATCTGCGATTAAAACAGAGAGATGATTAATTGATCTTTTAAACACACACACACACACACACTTTCATTTTATTTTTACTCACCAGCATCCGGATCTTTGCCTTTGTTTTTAAGAACATCCGACAATCTTTTAGGCGGCAATGGTTTTGCAGGATTTGCAGCGTCTGCAAAAACACAAAGGTGGTCAATACCCCCATCCCACATTGCATAGAAAAAAAAAATCTGCTTAACAGGAGAAAAAAAGAGGCCTACCGTCGCTATCTCCGAGCAGCTCTCTGAAGGTTAGGTTGATAGTTCCTCCAGAACATAACTGTTGATCTGGAAAAAAAAAAGAGGGGTCTCACTAATTTTCCATTCACTCCCCAGATGGCACTCTCCCCCAAAAGACTAGAATAAAACACATACCCTCTTGCACTCGTGGAGATGTCTGTTCAGCCATCTCTCTCTCCCTTGTTCTAGTTAGCAGTCTTGGTATTTGCTAACCATGCAGACGAGGGGAAAAAAATGAGAATGAGAAACAGGTCTGGCCAATTTATTCCCGGACAGGCCTTGAAAATAAGAACCAGCTAACTCGCACTCCTAGACCCCGTTACAGCAAATTTTACCACCCCTGCAAAGTTTATTATCAAGCGTATTAAATGCACACTCAGAAGGCTCATAATTTTCTTTAAATCTCTTTTGCTAATGTGGTGTTTATGTGACAATGTGATTGTGTAGTGTTTGTGCAGACAGCGTTTTGGAACTAATCTTCCTAGACCTTAGGGTGGGCAGGGTAGTGACATACACATTCATACATATTACTGTTCCCAGGGTTGATGCCCAGAAAAGACAGCACTGCATAGCTGCTTTCTTTATCCCCAGGCTTCTCGAAACCCTTATGGTGGGGCGGCTTAACAACACCCCAAGATTATAGCTTACTTTGTTAATAGGATAGAGTACACAATACAGTCAATTGTGACCCTTTATAGTTGTTTTTTTGTTTGCTAACACACACACACACACACACACATGACAGAAGGGGGGTCCTTGAAATAGGACTAGTCCTTTGAATGAGTATTTTTTTTTTTTTAAATAAGCTGTACCCTTACAGACCCCAATATATTCTTCCTCTCAGCAGAGATGGAACTAGCCCCAACAGCATAAAGCCTCTATGGAGTTGAACTCATAAGGGGCCAGCAAACTAAATGGAAACTGCCCTGAGTGACAACTCATAAAGCTGCAACCCCCAAATGGAACTACCCCATGGGGTGAACCATCCCAGACCCAGGCTACCTTCCCCAAACCCACTGAGCTTAGTGCTAGCCCCCCACCCCCTTCCCTTAAAGAGACTTTAAAGGGTATCTTACCTGTCCAGTGGGGCTGGGGCAGAAGGCAGGGCCCTGATGCAGAGGTTTCCTTGAGTTCGCTGGGTAGAAGCTGAAGAATTTTCCTTGAGATCGCTGGTGTAGAAGAAGATTAGCCCATAAACCTCACAGCTAAATGCTAGTGAAATTCAGTTCTAATCTGAAGAGAAGTTGATTTCTGGCTTTCTTTATATAGTCTTCTTGTGGGGTGTTTACCCCTTCTCCAACTAGCAATGGGTGTGAGGAGTGTTATCCATATCTGGACAACACCCTCCATCTCTGATGCAGATGGAAATTGATTCCCATGCCTTCTCCAACTAACCAATGGGGGATGCATAGGCGGGTTCATTCTAGCTCGCCCATCTCCGGTTAACCAATGTGCAGCGACTCGCCATTCTCAATGCAAATTTCCACTTAACCAATGGGCAGCGAGCCCCATTCTCAATGCAGATTTCAGTTACTTATACTATGCAGATTTCAGCTAGCAGGGAAGATCCAATCATCGCATTGTTTAGAAGGCCACACCCAACCTTGCATGGAATGATGCAAATGCCCAGCTTTTTTAAAAACTGCTTTAGGGTGGGGAATGTATAGACAGTTGAGAGATGTCCCCAAGGACTTTAATAGAACGGATGGGACAGACCCATTGTCTACTTAATCAAAGCTAGTTTGAAAGACCCACGCCTACAACCAGCTCCATTTCAAGGCATTTGTATTTTCTTTTCAAATGACCTAAAAAAGCTCTCTCTTTTCACATAACTCTACAAAATCTAAAAGGGCTAACCAAACTATGCTTTGGGGTTTGCATCTAAAACATGTTTGACCATTTTTGTTACATTTTGTAGTATTTCAGAAAAAAACCCATAAAAGCCAGTTTTAAATAAGTTTATTTTACAGATCTGTGTAATACAGTACATCCTCTCTAGGTATGCATCACTGCTCAATTTTCTTGTAAACTCCTCTTTTTAAAAAAGGATTTAAAGTGTCTTTTTCTAACCATGATTTCTACAAAATCTAACACACGGATATCAACAGGCATGATCATTCCTTCCAACATGCTTTCAGGATCAGGAGACGAATCCACTTTACAGAACAGCATAAGTGTAAGATTAAAACTGTCCTGACTGATACATAAAAAACGTCATCTGAACGTGAAAGATGTTTTGCAAGCACAGGTTATCACAAATGACTTTAACTTTTCTATTCCTGTCCTCAGAAGTCCATGTCAGACAATCGTGAGCCATTT
>QEPC01008452.1:2551776-2565605 GCA_003113815.1 Sphenodon punctatus | reverse complement strand
AGAGCAGTTTCAGTAGAATGAAGGGGGCGGAAGCCAGATTGGAGGGGGTCAAGGGAGGAGTTGGAGGATAGGAAGTCAAGGCAGCGGGAGTAGACAACACGTTCAAGCAGCTTGGAAGCAAAAGGAAGGAGTGAGACAGGACGATAGGTAGAAGGGTCAGAGGGGTCAAGAGTGGACTTTTTGAGAATAGGAGAGATTGTGGCATGTTTGAAGGCAGAAGGGAAAGAGCCAGTAGAGAGGGAGAGGTTGATGATGCGCAGGAAGGAAGGGGCGACAGTTGGCTCCCTGCTCTCTCTATCAGACAATGGCGTCCCCCCCCTCTCATATCCCTAGGGGGCGGGACTACAGCGCCACAAACCTTTCCGATTGGTCAGATCTCTGCAACGAGGCAGGTTAGAACAATGAAACCTTCACCGATTGGTTCATCTCACACTCCTGAGTCGTTTGAACCCTCACATGACCCTCTTTCTGCGACTCATCCTACCCCGGAAACCCCACCCCATTGGACCCGGTTTTCTCCAAGACAGAGTGGCCTAGGATATAATATCACATATTACACGGCCCTCTTCAAAGGACCTTGTGGGTTCAGGGAGGCTGGAACCTTTGGTTCCAGCCACCCTGACCCACAAGCAGAATCCCCCAAAATCAAGCGTAAGGACCTTCTGGGTTCAGGGGGGCAGCATCAACTGGTTGGAACTCAGGGCGATCCATCTCGCCCTGGTCCACTTCACCCCACAGCTACGAGCACAACATATATTGGTCTTTACGGACAACACCTCGGCCCAGACCTACGTCAGCAACCAGGGGGGCTCGAGCTCTCTGTCCCTCCACAGGGAAGCCAAGCGTCTTCTCACATCAGCGGAAACCAATCTACTATCCCTCAGAGCATGACACATCAGGGGACAGGAGAATGTGGAGGCGGACTGGCTGAGGAGGCAAGATGTCAACCCGGGGGAATGGGCGTTCAACCTCATAGTTGCCAATTTCAGACTACCGGTACTCGACCTGTTCACCTCCGCCAGCAACAGCAAGACACAGAGGTTCTTCAGCAGAGGACCACACCCCAAGGCAGAGGCACATGACACCCTCAGCCACCCCTGACCTCGGGGCCTACTATACGCATTCCCCGCCATTCCCTCTTCCGGGGCGCACCATCAGCAGAGCCAAAAAGCTGCAAGCCCGGGTCATCTTGGTGGCACCATTCAGGCCCTGCAGGCCTTGGTTTCCCGACCTCATCAGTCTTTCACGAGGGAACCGGATAGATCTCCCAGTCACTCCAGACTTGCTCTTGCAGGGCCCTCTGTGGTACAAACAACCCAACTTCCTGAAGCTGATAGCTTGGCTGTTGAGTCCTCCATGCTCCTAAGTATGGGATATTCGGCTCAGGTGGTCCAGACTCTGCTAGCCTCCAGACGCAAGTCCACTAGATGAATCTACCAATCAGCATGGACATTCTTCGTCAGATGGTGCCACGCTCACCACATTCCACCTCGTGCCCCCTCAATATCTCAAATTTTGCAATTCTTACAAGAGGGACTAGAGAAAGGGCTTCGCCCCAATACCCTATCCAGGCAGTTGGAAGCCTTGGACAGCATGCTAACAGCATACTCAGGCCAGCGTTTCTCGAATCACCCTCACATCGGGCAGTTTCTCAGGGCGGCCCGTCGCTTAGCTCCACCAGTTGTGCACAGGTTCCCTAACTGGAACCTTAATGTGGTCCTCAAGGCTCTCATGGGTCCCCCCTTTAGAGCTGCTACACCAGGTTTCCCTATATTTTCTTTCCATCAAAATGGCTTTCCTCATTGCTGTTACCTCGGTGAGGAGAGTTTCAGAAATTGGGGCCCACTCCATAGACCCTGCCTTTTGCATCTTCAGGAAGGACTCAGTGCTCCTTCGCCTAGACCCCACCTTCATCCTGAAGGTCTCCTCCTTGTTCCACCTATCTCAGGAAGTGGTTCTTCCCTCCTTTTGCCCCAAACCCCAGCACAGGCTGGAATGACTGTGGCATACCCTAGATGTCCGCCGCACCCTTAAGATTTACATGGAGCACACTCAACCCTTTAGAAAGACTTCCTCCCTGTTAGTGAGTTACCACCCTCATTCTAGGGGTAGCAAGGCCTCTAAGACTGTTATCGCTAAGTGGATTTCAGCCTGTGTATCAGACGCGTATAGGGCCTTAGATCTTGTTCCCCCAGCCAGGCCTCTGGCACACACCACCCGGGGGACATCCACCAATTGGGCCTTCAGGGCCAGAGCCCCTGTTCAGGAAATCTGCAAGGCAGCCACATGGAGAAACCTCCACACCTTTACTAAACATTATAAAATTGACAGCCTGGAATCTGCAGAGGCAGCCTTCGGGAGGCGGGTGCTTCAGGGGGTATTAGATCCTCAGTAAGCACCCAGCTCCCTCCCAAACTCATTACTGCTTTGGTACCTCCCTTCATCCGAATGACTGGACGAGAGGGCATAGAAAGGGGAATTGGGTTACTTACCTGGGGAATTCCCTTTCTATGTCCCTCGAGGGAGGTCATTTGGCCCACCTGGTTTTGTTACCTGGGCGCTGTTTGTTCTGAGTTCAATAGTGCTCCTGTTTACCCCTTCAGGGGAATGTTTTAAGATGTGTTTAGTTTTACAGTTGAGAAGTTCGATCCTCAGCTGTGTTACACCTGGGAAAGCGGGGGAGCGCTCTCCCTACGCATACCCAGCTGAAAGTGCTTTGCTGCCTCCTAGTGGCTGGTGAGGAGATCACGCCCTTCATCCGAATGACCTCCCTCGAGGGACATAGAAAAGGAATTCCCAAGGTAAGTAACCCAATTCCCCTTTCTCTTGCTTCGTTTGCCCTCAGTCGGCCATCTTGCCACATCATGCTGCAGGGTGTGATTCTGGTTCTGATTGGTGTTGTGCCTGCCATGTGAATGGTTAGCGTGTTCGCTGGGTGTTCATGGGGGTGGTTGGGTGCTGAGCTCTGCCTGGCCATGACCCCCATGTGACCATCCATCCTGCCGCCTGTCTGAATTCCTCTACGCTCACTGCTCTTGGGTGTACGGTGGGTTTTCCCTCCACCCATCTCCACCCACTCCCTTCTTGGCCCTACCCGTGTAAAAAGGGCCTTGGTCTCCCAAGCGGGGGTGCCTTCTTGCAGGTCCCCCTGGTAAACCGGGGGGCCACAATAGAGAAGGCATTCTCAGTGGTCACACCGCAGCTGTGGAACTCCCTTCCCAAAGGAGCCTCGCCTGCCTCCCAGCTTGTTGGCCTTCTGCCAGGCCTGTAAGACCTGGCTGTTCATCCAGGCCTTGGGGGGGGGTAGATGGGGTGGGGTAGAAATCATTAAATAAATAAATAAATACATGTCCACTAGGCCACACTGGCTCCATACTAAGGAAGGTCTGCTTATACTCAGTCGGGCTTATTGAAACATTTTTGTCACAACTTTATTTAATGACAAAAAAAGAGAAATGTCTTTGTCAGGGGGAAAAAGGTCCGACATTTTTACTGTTTTTAGATAATTTTCTAATGAAACTTTCCATTTGGGGGGAAAAATTGATGAGCTGAACTGAAATTCTTTGGTCTATGAAAATGAAAGTGGAATGCACTATGCATCAATTAATAATTTTTGAAATGGCCAAGTTCCATCCCAATTTAGGCTGAAAAAACATGAAATGTTTCCATGGATTAGAAAGTATATTTCTAACCCACTCTATTCTGTACTAAAGCCACTATTGTTTACTCCTTCATGTGGCTGCATTCCAACAACAAATTCTGCCATAAAGGTCGCCAAACCATGCATGGGTCACAACCCCAAGATGGGGGCATGACCCAGACAGGTATCTGATGTTCTTTCGTGTCTCTCTTTCGCTGTGGGGTCATCAAGGAATTTTATTCAAGTCTCAAAATGAAGTTATTCAGTTCAAGTTCGGCATTCCCTGAATCAACAGGTGTTTACAGGTGCAAAAGTAGTTTTGGCCATGATCCACAAAGCACTCTGGTGTATGGCACTACTCCATGTGGATCACGGCCTTTGTCTTGTAATGGGCCACTATTATGGGACATTAAGATATGAGAGAGAGAAAAAAATGGGCACAGGTTGGTTGTCATCATTAAAAAAGTGTGGTGAGGGTAATGGCCCTGCTCAGACACTGGTCCAGATGGTGGTGTACAACTAAAGTCCATATGCAGGAACAACTGTTTGTTCCTTGCAGTAATGGGGCAGCAGTAGTTGTAGTATGACCTAGAAAGGAAGCGGAGATAGAAGAGGCTGTTTTATGTACAGAGGGCTATAGGAATAAAAATGTTTTCAGAAGCTGGGTTTTTGTTGTTGTTGTTGTTCTAATTCTAATCCAAATAGGTTTGTGTTGGAATGTAAGTATTACCTACCATTTAGGGTTTGCAACTTGTGGGCGGTTTGAATTTAAAAGGAATCGAGGAATAACAGTTGAAAAATTAAAGTTATTTTGCTTTTGGTAATGACATTTATGGTGTCAGTGATGAGGCAAAAGAAAAATTGGTAAATGCTTAATGTTATCAATTTAAGGGGAAAATTTCTTTAAAACAAAGATATAGTTGTACTAGTATCTTACCACAAGATGGCTCCTACCAGCCACAGCTGAAATGCAGATGCTGAAACTTAAGTCGTTCTGCTTTTCGTACCATGATTTACTGCCTGTCACTGTTATGACAAATTCTTTCAACAAATCAAACTTATGCGCAGTGATGTTGATTTGTTTGGTTCCAAAAATGATTTATTCTTAACTCTCTTAATTAAGTGCTGTCTATGAGATCATAGCAGAACATGAAACGTGCTGCTTTGAACATGATCTTCAACAAAAGAAGCAGTTTGTAATATATGTGATTAGCAGAGGACACCTAACAAAAATCAGAAGTAACATGAATTTTTGCCACTGTATCAAAATAAAAATTCTAGAAGAGCTGAACTATTCTGGAAGGAGTCAGAACTCAGGTGAGAGGTACCCATGGAAAAAGAAAAAGGAATGGCAAATCAGACCTCCATGTCTTCATTCTTTTTTTTCAGGTAGCTATTCAGAGAGGAAGCCATTAGGTAGGTAGGTAAAATATTTATTGTTAGCCTTAGGTCATAACAACACATAAAAGACATGATGCGTGACACATACAACATAAAGTTAGATAAA
The DNA here is from genome assembly GCA_003113815.1 of Sphenodon punctatus. Classification (NCBI taxonomy): domain Eukaryota; kingdom Metazoa; phylum Chordata; class Lepidosauria; order Sphenodontia; family Sphenodontidae; genus Sphenodon; species Sphenodon punctatus. Next base: position 2,560,458 of record QEPC01008452.1, on the reverse strand, counting down.
CTAAAATAGGCTATAAACTACAAACTAGGGATAATTTCCCTATGCTGCTTAAAAAAGATTATATTTGCACAAAATGCTGCCACTGCAGAGGAACGACGGAATCACAACCATCTAACAAGCAGTACATTATAAGGTCATCACACAACCCATCACCCATGCTATTAACAAAGGATCCAATATATTTAGCCCTCGGATAGCTAATAGCAGGACAGTATACAATTATATATCTGCCTCTGGTACAGCCATGTCACAAAAATTGCACAGTCGTTCTTCTTTTGGAATGCTACGAAATCGGCCCGTCAAAAATGGGAAGACGTTGCACCACATCAGAGTAAGGGCTCTTCTATAGGGCCAGGACATCCATTTAATTAAATATTGTGGTGGACAGTTAAATGATCCAACTGTAGCCTGGGGCAATCTTTTGAGATGATAAAGCAGAATTCTCATTCTGGAGCTCTTGATTGGCAATCCTCAGTGCTATTAGCCTCACAGCACCCTAATAACCTAGTGGAAGCAAGGTCTCCATTGAGAAGCCAAGTTTAGATATTTCTGTCTCCACAAAACGACCCCCAAAATCAAAGGAATTTAAATCAGAGATAAATGACAAAAGAGACTCTGATACAGGGGGGAAAACTTTCACTTTCAGCCAAAACTTAGGAGTGGCTAGTAAGGCCAAGGATTTGATTGTTTTCGTCGCTGTTTCTGCCCTTAGAACAGCCAGAGGGACACAATTTGGAACTCCAAGAATTGAATGTAAGAAAGAATTTTGGGGACCTTCAAGTTTATCTAAAACTGTGGCTCCCCAGATTGCCATGACATACAGAAGTTGCGGGATCACCTTTGCCTTAAAGAGCCGTAAAGCTGGCCCTATAAGTTTACCACCCTGAGCATAAAAAAACCCTAGTAATTGTGCTTGAGGTTTTCCGAGCCTGAGCTATAGCCGCTTTAAAGTGGGAGGTCCAACTGCCGGACGCCGAAAGAACCACCCCTAGATATTTAAAGGTTTGGACCTGTTCTATTAAGTTGCTATCCAATTGCCAACGAAATTGACATCGGCGATGGCCGACTACCAGGACCTTTGTCTTGGTGTATTTTATTATCAAATTTTCTTGGGTACAATACAACACAAACCTCTGAATACTTCTTTGCAGGCCAATTTGGGTCAAGGATAGAAGTACGGTGTTGTCTGCATACAACATAATAGAGAGCCTTCGATCTCCTGGCTTTGGAGACTGAGTATTACATCTGGCCATAAAAGAAACTAAATCAAATTAAAAAGGGCCAGAGCCAGAATACAACCCTGGCGTACACCCCTAGCCAGGGGAATATCCCCTGTTAGGGGTTGGTCCAAAGCAGGACGGACCTGCAGAACATTATCCCGGTGAGACGGGGGGGCAGCACCTGAGGGATAGGGTGGGGGACTTCCTGTGAGAGAGGGAGTCCCATGGGGGGGATGGGGAGGGGATCTCCATCGCAGTCCTGATGGGATGGCTGGGGGGGGCTGGGGGGTCAGCCGGGGGAGGGGGTGCGGCTATTGGGGTTGTGATAGACCAGGGGATATATGGTCTCTTTGGGGGGGGGGAGAGTGGGGGTGGTGAGGTGGGACAGGTACTTGGTGCATGTCCCGTTCATCCCTTCCTCAGCAGATGAGCAAGAGGATCCTGGTTAGAAGGCCCTCGGCCCGGTTTTGGTGCTGGTAAATGCGAAGTTGGTGGTGAATAAGGCAACAACAGTCCAAGAGGTGATCCTCGACTATACCACTGATCTAGTGTGTATTACAAAAACCTGGCTGGACAATGAATCGGGGCCTATCCTGGCTGATCTTGTTCCGGCCGGATATTCCGTCCAGCACCAGCCATGGTTAGAGGGACGGGGGGGCGATGTAGCTATGATTTTTAAGGAGGGGTGGTCTGTGAGGAGGTATCCAGTGCGGACCATGGTAGGCATTGAAGGTCTCCACCTTGTGTTTGATTTGGCAGGGGACAGTTGGGGAGTGCTGCTGGTATACCATGCACCTACCAGTACACTGGCCTCCGTGCATGTTCTGGCAGAGACTGTGTCGGAGGTGGTGTTGCGGTCCCCCAGGACTATTGTCCTGTTGAAGTCTTGGGGGACTTCAACATCCGTGCCGACGCAGTGCTCGGGGGAGCCGCGCATGAGTTCATGGCCACCATGGCAACCATGGGCCTGTCCCAAAGGGTGAACAGCCTGACACATCTTGAGGGACATACCTTGGACCTCATGTTCTGCACTGGCCTTGAGGCGGGTGTTCCGTTAATGGGGGAGATAACAACTGTGCCCTTGTCATGGACGGATCAATAGCTCCTACAGACCTCCCTTCTAGCACACATCTGCCCCCAGAAGGGTGCGGAACCTATGAGATGGTCCACCTCCGGAGGCCGATGGACCCGGTGTGGTTTCTAGGTGCTCTGGGGGAGATACCCTCCGACCTTGATGACCATCTCATCGATGACCTTGTTAAGCTATGGAACATCTTGCTGATGGAGGCCATCGATCAAATGGTTGTCCTGGCAACAGTCCCGCAGGCCTCCTTGGTTCTTAGAGGAACTGCAGGTTCTGAAGCAAGAGAGGCAATGGTTGGAGTGACGGTGGCGTTGATACCGAGCTGAAGCTGACAGATTGCGACATAGAGCTAGTTTACAAGCCTATACCGTAGCTATGCGGACAGCAAAGAGGGAGTTCTTTGCTGCCCTGATAGCGTCCGCAAGATCCCAAACAGTGGAGCTGTTCCGGGTGGGACGGGGGCTGGTCAGTCTGGCCTCCCTCAACCCGGCCTCCCTCAACCTTGAGTCATCTTCCTACCTCTGTGACCTTTTTGCGGATTATTTTGCAGAGAAAATTGCTTGTATTCATCAAGACCTCGATGCCGCACTTAATGCAATGGAGGAGGGAGAGGTTGTAGAAGCCCCGACTTGACCAATTTTATGGGATCACTTTCAGTCGATGACACTCACTGACGTGGTGGAGGTGCTGGGGGCTGTTCGAGCCACTTCTTGCAAATTAGATCTGTGCCTGTCCTGGCTGATTAAGAGCTGCCAGGAGACAATGGGGCCATTGCTGGCTGGGGTGGTCAATGCCTCCCTACGGGAGGGCAGAGTACTGAGCTGTCTCAAAGAGGCGGTGGTACAGCCTCTGCTCAAGAAACCATCGCTTGACGTTGGCTCCCCTGCCAGCTATTGGCTTGTCTCTAACCTTCCCTAAAAAGTTATTGAATGGTTATTGAACGTGTAGTGGCTCATCAGCTCCAAGAGCATCTTGATCGTGTCAGTTATCTGGATCCCTCTCAGTCTGACTTTATTCCAGGGCATGGCACTGAGACAGCACTGGTGGCTTTGGTCGATGCTCTGCGCCGTGAAAAGGATAAGGGTCGATCGACCCTTTTAGTCCTATTAGATCTGTCGGCTGCATTTGATACCGTTGACAACGAGATGTTGGTGATGCACCTGCAGGACAGTGCGGGAGTGGGCGGGATCATTCTTGAATGCTTCCGCTCATTCCTGACAGGAATAACTCAGCGGGTGGTGCTTGGTGATCATTTTTCATCACACCAAGACCTCTCGTGTGGGGTCCCGCAGGGTTCTGTTTTGTCCCCTCTCCTGTTCAATGTGTATATGCAGCCGCTCGGTGAGGTGATCAGGCGGTACAGAGTGAGGTGTCATCAGTATGCGGATGACACCCAACTGTACCTCTCATTTTCAACCCACCCAGGCCCGGCTGTCTCGGTGCTTACCTGGTGTCTGACAGCTGTGGGGAACTGGATGAGGACTAATCGACTGCGACTGAATCCTGACAAGATGGAGGTGATGTTAGTGGGTAAGTCGATGGAGATGACAGCCCCCTCAATTGAGGGGGTTTGTCTTCCACTGACTTCCCAGGTTCGGAACCTGGGGGTGCTCCTCGATGCGCAGTTCCACCTAGATCTCCAGGTGGAGGCTGTGGTGAGGGGTGCCTTCCACCAATTACATCTGGTGCGGTGGCTTTGGCCACTGGTGTCGGTTTTGGATCTGGCCACAATCATCCATGCTTTTATTAGCTCGGTTAGACTACTGTAATGTGCTTTACGTGGGGCTACCTATGGTGATGGCTCGGAAGCTGCAGCTGGTGCAGATCATGGCGGCCCGGCTCCTGCTGGGACTAGGCCGCTGGGAGCACATTACACCAGTGCTCCAATCTCTGCACTGGCTGCCAATAGTCTTCTGGGCCCAATTCAAAGTGTTGGTTTTAACCTATAAAGCCTTACACGGCCTGGGCCCTGCCTATCTGCGAGACCGCCTCACTCCCCAGGTTCTAGATTAGCCTCTGCGGTCGGCCGGGGGTGCCATGTTGGAGGTCCCCTGGGTTTCCTGCGGGCCACGCAGGACAGGGCGTTCTTGGTGGCCGCGCCGCGCCTGTGGAACTCCCTTCCGGTGGGGGCCTGTTTGGCCCCGGGCAGAACTGTAAGACCTGACTGTTCCTTCAGGCTTTTGGCGAGGGAGAGGGGTAGGGTTGGGGTGGGGTGGGGGTTTGGGTTTTCCCCCCTGCTTTTGTTTGTTTGTTTTTAAATGTTTTAATTGTTTTATATGATATTTTGATATTGTATTTTGTTATTGGTAGCCGTTCTGGGCTACCATGAGGTAAGAAGAGTGGGATATAAATATGGTTAAATAAATAAATAAATAAATAAATCTTGATGTAATTTAATAAGCAAAAAAAGAAGATGACCATCCACTGAAGATCTACTAAACTTTAACCACAAGCGCTCCCATCGATGGTATCAAATGCGGACTTCAGATAACAAAACAGCAAAATAAGGAACCTTTCATTTGAGCTTTGGTGTATTTAATTACTAAATGTCTAAGGACAAATACATGATCCTGTGTAGACTGCCCTGATCTGAAATCTGCTTGTTCTGGGAAAATAACTTTCTCAGAATCAAGCCAGTTCTGAAGCCAGGGGCGGCTGGTGGCTTTTTAGTTTGATGGGGCAGTAAGGCCGTCCGGCTCGCCGGCATCGAAGCCGCCGGCGGGCTGGCGAGNCACCCCCGGCAGACCGCAGGAGCCGTTCCGGGGTGCGAAGGGCGAGGCGGTCCCTAAGGTAAGAGGGGCCAAGGCCGTATAGGGCTTTATAGATCATCACTAGGACCTTGAACTTGGCCCGGCAAGGAGCCAGTAATGAAGCCACCAAGTGGACTCGTGTTTCAATAGCTCCGGGGGAATAAAATCAATCCCCGGGGCCTTACCACTCTTTAGTTGGGATATAAGTTCAATTAATTCTATAGGGGAAACTGGTGGCCATTCCTGGAACCTGTCAGTGGGATGGAGTTCAATACCAATAGGCAAGGTTCCAGGATTAGAAAACAAATGCTCAAAGTATGACTGCCACTTAGATAAAGAAAGTGGACTGTTTTGCACTCAGAGACCACCTAACTTAGCCCTAGCTGTCTAGAGTCATTTGTTAGAGCAGCTTGTTGTAACTGGTTACATTTTCTTAGTTGGTAGTCCAGCTTCTTCCTCTGAAGGAGGAGTCTCTAAGATTTCCTGCTATCTACCATATGTATCCTAATACTTTCTGTAGGGTGACCCTTCATAAGTCTAGCTATTTTCCGAAGAGAATTCCTAGCTCTAGCACAATTGGAATCAAACCAACCACGGGAATACAAATTTCCAGGTCTACGTGCTTTTGTAGAAGCTAACAATGGAATAAATAACTCCGTCAGTTGTTCAAATAGTAAAACTGATTCTGGGGATATTTCCAAGATTTTCAAGTATATCGCATAAACTGGGGAAGAGCGAATAAATGCTAAAAATGTTTCACCCAGGTTTGAGGTCCATTTAGCATGCACAGGGCCAGCTGAGAATTCCAGTGAGGCCTGATCTTTAACAATGAGTGGTACTCTCAACCTAGAGGAATGAGAGCAACCCACTAAGAGGGCAAGCGGGGAATGTTCAGTCTCTACAGCATTAAGAACCTTTAATTTCAAAACTTCAAATAAATGTCTGGAAGAGATTATAAAATAATCAATAACACTAGAACCTAACTTAGAATGAAAAGTAAAATGACCTTCCAGATCACCTAATATTGTACCATTCAATATCACCAGGTCAAGATATCTCAGGAACTGAGCCATTCTAGGGGCCTTTGGACTTTTGATTTTATCCATAGATGTGCAAAGATTATTAAAAGGGGGGTTTATAATATCTTCAGGATCGAAAATCTCTGAGCTGGCTCTCGGGTTCCCAGTATGAATATTCATATCACCCCCAAGCATTAAAACAGCTTTTGGGAATTTCAAATAAGCTTCTTGAATTGCCCTTGTGACAAAGGGCCAAATATCATCCGAATAATAGATAGACACAGAAGGTGGTATATAAATATTTGCCAACAAAAGTTCAAAGCCCTGACAAAGAATACAATGCCATAAGGCAAAGTAAGATTTAAAGTAGTCAACCATGGTAATCTTAGCTTGCTTAGACTGCTGTATCAACAAGGCTAAGCCCCCGCTCAATCTTCCTCTTGTGCTAAAAGACGCTGCTTTTAGACAATAAACATCAAACCCACACTGGAATAATTGAGGCTCAGCCCAAGTTTCTTGAACAAGAAGAATATTATTGTTTTCAAGCAGAAATTTAAAATCTGGAACTAGAGCTTGTTGCTTCCAGCCAGAAATATTCCAGTTTATTAATCTAAGGTGATCAAATCCCAGCTGGACCAGTCAATCCACTTGTAGCGTATCTGGGGCTAAGAGAGTATTATTGACTTGCGGACTCCTTTGGGAAAGAGGAGCTTGAGTTATAGGGAAGGCATACTTATCAGACTGACTAGATGCATTATGGTCAGAAGATCTCGAGACCACCACCTGGTCATTACAGCTATCAGTTGGGGGGAAATCCCTTGAAGCTGTATGAGGCTCAAGCCCCAGAGATTTTAATAAAGAAGTTCCAGCAGAAGGCCCCATGGTATCACTGTCCTGTTGGCCTACTATAGGAGGGAACTGACTTTTTTGAGAGACAGAAGCAACCACAATAGCATTACCCAAAAGCGATGTCCCTTTTGGTCGGTGATCTTCAACTGGCTTAACAACTAGGGCCCCCTTTAATACAACTGTTTCCTCAGACTTCCCATAAGAGTCTGCCCCATTAGGGCCTTGAGACATAATACTTGCCAATAAAGATTAACTAAGGGGAGAAATTGGCTGAAGTGGAGTCAAAGGTACAGACTGCCCAGACATAAGTGTCAGGCAAGTACCCTTCCTCTGCCCAGAGTGTAACCTCTCCAGCTGTGCGTGCAACACATCCAATTGATCAATAAAGACTTGTTGGACAGTAACCTGAGATGGAGCTAATGCTTGTGCCGGTATCTCCTTATTGACAATAGGAGACGGCATCTTACAAGGTTGGCAACACTCAACCTTCATTGTAGTTTCATGAGTCAGGTCAATGAAATTGCCCGGATCTTTAGGGGGTAATGGCTCTAGCAGCCTACCCCTCCCATTAATATGGCCACTGGGCAATTGAGCCATATATATTAGTACTTATATCTCGATGGGGAACCCTCGGAGGGCACTGGATATTATTCTGGGCGGAAAAATTTGACCCGGGCTTAGGACCAAAAGCCCTAGAGACAAAAATATTTCAAACTCTCAGGTTCCTGACTTGCTGAAATATATCGGTCACCAGTTGCTGGTTATTGAATAAGGCATTAATTGTCCAGCGATCTTTAGTCAAACATAAATGTTCCATACTGATAATATTCCGTCTGGTCACTGGTTTACCCAACAGTATTCTTAAATGTTCTGTTATGTCTAACTCAGTGTTCCAGAAAGGGAGATGTCCCGATGGTAAAGGGAGAATTGTGAAAATAACATTAAATGGAAGACGTGCAAAATCAGCCAGATAAAAACTCTCACTATCCAGAATACAAGGGTTACCCACAGAATGTACTTGTGCAGCAACTGCAGCCTGCTGGGAGCTGCTTTTACCTAGCTGGCCATTTGAAGGCAGGCAGACTGGTTCACAGCCTTCAATAATGACTGCACCATAGACATTAATGTCCTCATTTCAGTACTCAAGGTGTTATGTTGCTGAAACAAATAACAAACAGTTTGGGCAGTTAATGAAACAAATTTAGCCATAAATGTAGAAAAATTATCCTTTTCTAGTTCAGAAAATTGGATAGAAGGCATAAGCAAATTGCCCAGGCCCTCTAAAGGCTCATTAGAAATTAAAGATAACTGGTGCACAGGATTAACTGGCTCTGTGTCACCAAGTTCTGACAACAGAGCATAGTTATTTGATACCAGGACACTGTAAGTCACAAATTCCCCCTTCAGAAGGGGAAGGGACCACTTAGGATGGTCCGCCCTCGGAGGCTGATGGAGCCACAGTGGTTCCAGGAGGCCCTGAGGGAGTTAACCCTGGACATGGACGGCCACTCTGTGGATGAGCTGGTTCGGCATTGGAACAACTTGCTGGAGGAGGCCATCGACAGGGTGGCTCCGAGACGCCTTCTGCCTTGGGCTCGTCACTGCAGGGTCCCTTGGTTTACTGAGGGACTGCGGTGTATGAAGCGTGTAGGCAGGAGGCTAGAGCGACGCTGGCGTCGGACTCGATCTGACTCCGACCGTCTTCTCCATAGGACCCATTTGCAGTCCTATGTTGAGGCTGTGAGGATGGCAAGGAAGGA
>QEPC01008452.1:2528679-2543058 GCA_003113815.1 Sphenodon punctatus | reverse complement strand
TGAAATGAAACTTAAAGCAATCTAAAAATCCTACTCAACGCCTGCTGTTCAGGAACAGTGACTAGCTCAGAAGGTGTTGGGAAGGGGGGAGGCAGATAATTAGTTTCATTTCTTGCAAGCCTCTCCACCCCTGGTGCCTGGAAGTCTGCTCCTCAGTGACTGACACCTCCCTGACATGTTTGACCTTCCAGTGAACCTTTTTTTGCCACCCAAACTCACCTGAACACTATCTGAACTGACCGAACTGTTTGGCCATTTCACCGTTCGGTGTTCGGTTTGTTCTGTATGTTCGCGTTGGGTTCATGTTCGTATTTGGTGGTCCGAACAAGCCAAGTTCAGGCTGAACTCTGAACTTCCAAACCGCGTTCGCCCATCCCTACACAATGGAAAGGACATTCTCGGTGGCTGGGCCGCGGGTTTGGAATTCCCTCCCGGAGGAAGCCCGCCTGGCCCCGGGTCTGCTGGAGTTCCGCCGAGCCTGCAAGACCTGGCTGTTCACCCAGGCTTTCGGAGGGGAGGCTGGAAGGGGAGGGTAGATTGGGGGGGTTGTTTTTGGTTTTTAAAGATATGTTAAAAGTGGTGGTTGGGGGCTGTTTTAAAATGTTTAACATTTTTGATAATTTTTAAAACTTTATTATTGTTTTATTTGTTGTACACCGCCCTGAGATGCTGCTGGCATGAGGGGTTGGCTAATAAATATTTATAAATAAAATAAATAATAAATAAAAGGACAGAGTGAGGCAAGGGTGTAATTGACATGGAACTGACTACGGTGTAAAGTCTTTGTGACAGAATTGGCTCCTGATAAAGTTACGTGATTTTAAAAAGCAGAGTCATGTAACTTTCCTTATTGCTGTTTTTTTGGTGGTCAGCGGCTGCTCAACTGCGCATGCGCCAGCCAGCAGAACTGATTTTTTAATGTTTAATAACTCCTTTTTGGCTTCATCAATCATTATCACACTCCACCAGCATTTGATCTAGATCTCATGCACCAAGGCTGTGAAGTCTGGGGGCTCAACTCATTCGGGGGGAAGAGTTATGGATTACTCAAAATCCTCCCCACGGAGTGAATGAATAAAAATAGTGCAACTTTTCATACAGAATGAAAAGTATGGAGTGAGGCAAGGAGGTAATTGACATGAAACTGACTAGAGCTTAAAGTCTTTGTGACAGAGCTGGCTTCTGATAAAGTTGCGTGATTTTAAAAAGCAGTCACATAACTTTCCTTCTGCTGTTTTTTTCGAACACCACAAATGGTGGCCAGCAGCTGTTTGACTGTGCATGCGCGAGCCAGCAAAACTGATAATTTAATGTTTAATAACTTGGTTTTGGCTACACCAATCATTATCACACTACACCAGCACTTGATCTAGGTCTCAAAGGCTGCAGACCCATAGACCCTGCTCAACAGCTGGGGGGGGGGAGGGCTGCTACTACAAGGGATTGTGGGAATGGTAGGAGGTCTCTTTCCCTGCCCTGTTTTTGGCCGTGGAGGGGGACATCATGCCTCCTCATCCCAAGAGCAGCTGTACGGTGCCCACAGTACAGCCCCCCCTGCTGCTCCTGCCCAGAACCTGCCCCAACTGCACTTCCATCCTGCCCCTCCCAGCCCTGACAGATTCCCCATCCTGGGACTTAAACTTGCAGTGCAGAATAGCCCTGCCTGGCTATGTCTCCTCCCCTTCCTTCTGAGTGGCATCAACATCTGTTGGGGAAGGGGCATCAGGGAGACTCACTCATACCAAAAATGAATGGGGGGGCAGTTCTGTAGATTCATATCCACCCCCGCTTCCTCTCCTGCAGCATCACACCCACAACTGCTCCCTTGTGCTGGGGAGGCAAACCACAGACTTGGTTCATTCTGCACAAGCAATACAGACTAATTAGGTGATTTGCATATATCTGCATATGATTTGCATGCAGCCCCAAGCATCCCTGTGTGGGTCTGGAGTAGAAGGCTAGAACTGTCCTGTGAAGTGATGAACCTGCTGTCAATCTGAGAGCAGTGGGAACTGCCCAGATTGTTTGTGCCCCAAGCCTGGAGTTCTTGCCTTGCCCCATAGCTCTGCATCTCCCGTCCTGTTCCATGTCTAGATCCTGCCCCTTGGGATATGGATTTTTAAATATGGATATGACTTTTAAATATGGATATGACTGTTAAAAACAAATGGCAAAGATGGATATTACTTTCGTGCTTCTGGTTTTCTCTTTATATCCTTCCTTACTGTGTATCTACATGTGAACTATCACATAACTGACAAATATGATATCTTTTAACATTCTCATTACTATATTAATCACATCCCAAAAACCCTGAAAATTTTCTAAAACAAAAACCTTTACAGTTTAAAAAGCCATTAAAGGCAAAACCATTTCCAAAAATAAAAACCTTTCCTTTTCAAAACCATTTCACAAAATACATTTCCCCCTAACTTAAACTCCAAAAAACATGAAAATTAATTACAATTCCAATTAAAAAAACATTTAACATACTTTACAACAAAAATTAAATGCCAAAAGGCATGGAAATTATTTACAGATTGTCTGTCTATATTCTATAATTTACCATCAACATTAACATAATATATACTTAACTCCTTACCATACATACATACTTATTATTTATCACTAACTAAATATCCCATTATTTCTTTATTGATCATTTTTTTATTATCATAATTCAATGACAATTTTTTCAAACTGCCTTTTGTGCAGAATTGCATTGTGTACAACTGATTGTATAAAGTTGTCTACACTCACATTGTCAACAGTTCACTGTATAATGTGTATATAATTTTTATACATGTAAATGACAGAGTTAAGGCAATTTGAAAAAACTGTCATCAAATTATGATAATAAAGAAATGATCAATCAAGAAATAATGGGATAGTTTAGTTAGTGAAAAATAATGAGTAAGTATGTATGGTAAGGAGTTAAATATATATTGTGTTAATGTTGATGGTAAATTCAGTCTGCGGAGCAGACTGAAGCTTAACCCAGATAAGACGGAGGTGATGGTGGTGAGGAGGGCGAAGGGGGTGGTGGCCCCCCTAGTTGGGGGGGTTTGCCCCCCTGTAACTCAGCAGGTCCGGAGTCTGGGGGTCATATTGGACGCAGACCTGCGGCTGGAGTGGCAGGTGGAGGCAGTCGCCAAGGCTGCCTTCCGCCAGCTTTATCTGGTACGTAGGCTGCGTCCGTATGTCTCTGGCCCGGACCTGGCCTCCCTCATCCATGCCTTCGTCACCTCGCGGCTCGACTACTGCAACGCGCTCTACGTGGGGCTTCCCTTGTTCTTGGCCCGGAGGCTGCAGCTGGTGCAGAATGCGGCGGCTCGTCTTCTTACGGGGACGGGTCGCCGGGAGCACATTACACCGGTGCTCCGAGCGCTGCACTGGCTGCCGATAGTGTGCCGGGCCAAGTTCAAGGTCCTAGTGATGATCTATAAAGCCCTATACGGCCTTGGCCCCTCTTACCTTAGGGACCGCCTCGCCCTTCGCGCCCCGGAACGGCTCCTGCGGTCTGCCGGGGGTGCCCTCCTGGAGGTCCCCCGTGTTAAGCGGGGGGCCACGATGGAGCGAGCATTCTCGGTGGTAGGGCCGCGGCTGTGGAACTCCCTTCCGGAGGAAGCTCGCCTGGCCCCAAGCCTTTTGACATTTCGGCGGAACTGTAAGACCTGGCTGTTTGCCCAGGCCTTTGGGAGGGAGGGTGGGGGTGTGTGATTTTAATCCCCCGCCCATTTATTTATTTACTATTGTCTTTTAGCCCTGTTTTATTGATGCATTTTATATTTATATTTTAACTGATTTTAATTGTTTTTTATCATTGTTGTTAGCCGCCCCGAGCTGCATTGCAGGAGGGGGCGGGATATAAATCTATAAAATAAAAATAAATAAATTATGGAATATAGACAGAAAATCTAAAAAATGTCCATGATTTTTGGGATTTAATTTTTGTTGTAAAGTATGTTTAAAATGTTTAATTGGAATTGTAATTAATTTTCATGTTTTTGAGAGTTTAAGTTAGGGGGAAATGTATTTTGTGAAATGGTTTTGAAAAAGAAAGTTTTTTGTTTTGGAAACGGTTCTGCCTTTAACGGCTTTTTAAACTGTAAAGGTTTTTGTTTTAGAAAATTATCTTTAGGTTAGTTTTATGGTTTGTGACAAATTAAACTCCGATTATGGATTAGACAGCTTACTCTTCTTTGAAACATTCCAGATTGTAATCTTGCAGGTCCTATTTTTCAGCAGTATTGGGGCTAATATAATTATAGACGCATGAATTTAAAACTCATTTGTGGTTCCCTAGGCATAGGGCTATTTGAGAAAATATTTTCATTGGCATCAAAGCATGGATATTAGGTAATTTTCCTGTCAGTGGGATGTGTTTAATATAAAAGGAAACTTTTGTCTTCCATTTTTACTCCAACAAATTCTACTGCTATTACTATCAGAATAACAGCCCTGATACTCATGCCTGCTATGTTTCATTCTGTCCCATAGACAATCCATGGACATATGGCTACGTTATCCCAGCAACTTTCTACAATCCTAACTTTGCACTTGTAAGGTCTTTGACTTCATTGACAGTAGGATAAAGATACATTTTGCAGTTGACTTCAGTAGTTTGGCATCATTGACAAAAATTAGACTCCAATGTGATCCTGTTGCATATGAACAATCTTTGACTTCATTGGAGTCAATCCCATGCCCCGCCGAGTATGCGTGATGTGCAAACCCTGCACACACCCAGCACGGGGCCTATGGCACCCGCGTGGGTGTGTGCACATGCACGGCTGTGTGCACGGGGCATGGGATCGGCCCCATTGACAGTTGTTGGAAAACAGCTCCAGATGGCATTGACCTTTTGCACCAACAAACCCTAATGACCACTAGGGGCATTGGGAGTAGAGATAGTGAGTTAGTGTGAGTGTCACTTTAACCTTTCCTGATCTCTGCTTCTAAGCCCCCTCCCAGGTGGGATGTGCCCAGGAAGCTCCTACTGGACTTCCTCCTGACCGTTTGTCATTCTTAACTTCTCTCTCTGACCTTCAACATGACCGGCCACCATGCTGGTGGCAGCTAGCTAGTAAGACCTAGGGATAGGCCTTTCCTATCACAATGTACTTCTCAATAAAGTAGATTATTTTAATCTAGAAACAATCTCCAAGGTGTTGATTACTACTAAGCTGTTGCTACTAAGAATACAAGCTGTTTTTTTTGTTTTTTTACCACTAATACAATTCCAACAGTGTGCACGGGGCATGGGATCGGCCCTATTGACAGTAGGATCAAGCCCATAAAGACTAATCTTGCAGTAGACTTCAGTTGTTTGGTATCAGATCTAATCTTAAATACCTTTAAGCATGGCCCTTTTAAAGCCTATTACTTTGAGTAATTGACATACTGGCAAAAGGACCCCACTTTTCCTTTTGGGGCTATTGGCTGCCTGTGCATACAGTCATTCCTCATTAAAGATGCTGACAATATTCTAATGATTTAATGAAGGATTTGGAATTTCTCAATTTTTTCTTCTTGAGGGCTCAACCTTGTGTAAAGACTAAGGAACTGTGTAAGGGGGGAGGGCGGGATTGATACCAAATTTGACAGGACTTTGGTATCTGGAAGGTCCCAGAGAATGGTGATGGGCGATTGCTCATTGTTCTCTTGGAACCTCCTTTGTGGGGTACCGCAGGGTTCTATTCTGTCCCCCCTCTTGTTCAACGTGTATATAAGGCCATTGTGCTAGGTCATTTGGAGGTTTGAGGTGAAGTGCCATCAGTAGGCTGATGACACTCAGCTCTACCTCTCTTTTTCATTTGACCCAGGCCCTGTGGTCTCGGTACTTACCTGATGCCTTGCTGCTGTCAGGGACTGGATCCAGACAAGACTGAAGGTGATGATGGTTGGCCAGCCTTGTGACCTGGGGGTGGGACTGGGACTCCTGTTATTGACCAAGTCTGGCCCCCTCTGATCAGTGTGGTTTGCAGCCTCAGAGTGCTTCTGGACCCCTTGCTGTGTCTGGATTGCCAGGCTGTGGGCTTGCGGTGGTGGCCAGGAGAGCTTTTCACCAACTCCATCTGGTGAGGAGGCTGCAGCCTTTTCTTTCCAGTTCAGACTTGGTCACTGTCATCCATGCTTTCATCACTTAGAGGCTAGACTACTACAATGCGCTCTGCATAGGGCTGCCATTGATGACTGTTCAGAAGTCATTCTGCTGGTGCAGAATGCGGTAGCTCACCTCCTACTGGGAATGAAGTGCTGGGAGCACATTAAACTGGTGCTCCAAAGTCTTCACTGTCTTATAGCTTTCCGGGCACAATTCAAGGTGCTAGTTTTGACGTTTAAAGCCCTAAACAATCTGGGTCCCACATATCTGAGACCACCTGTCCTTCCATGCCCCATTGCTGCCCCTGCAATCGGCTGGGAGCACTTCCGTGTGGGTGCCATTTGTTAGTCTTGTGCATATGGTGAGGGCTCGCAGGGGGACATTCTCGGTGGCTGTCCCAATGCTATGGAACTCCCTTCCCCCAGAGGTTCGTTTAAGCCTGAGTGTCTTCCGGGGGTGATGTAAGACTTTCCTTTTTGTTAAGGCATTTGGCAGGTCGGAATAGGGAATGGGGGTTCTTCTTCAAGGATCTCTGTGATTCTCACTCTTGGGATCTACTTCCTGCTTCGCAGGCACCGGAGACCTTGTTGTCAGCAGTTTCCAGGCAGAAACCTGGAAAGATCTAGAACATCGTGAGGGCTCCGCCCCTCCATCCCCCCTACCCTCCTGCTAAAAGTGCGGGCTTAAGATCGTGTGAAAGTGGGACTGTATAAATAGGGGGAGGAGCCCTCACCACCTCAGTTTCTTCCAACTGCGTCGCGCTTGGAAGACCTTCAGCACTTTTCAGTGCTTGTCAGTAAAATAAAATAAGAAAGACTTTTCAGATTCTATAGAGAAAGAAGAATAACATTTAAAGTGCCCGTGCCTTGAATCCGCAGGGTTTGTCCCCTGGGCTTCGCCCGCCCCTACGTGTGTGTATCGGACTATGCCCAAGCAGGTGGGCTTTAAACACTGCTGCTCTTGTCTGGCAATGTTTTCAGTGAGCGACCAGCACTCACAGTGTTTGGCCTGCCTGGGAGAGACCCACAATACCCATACGTGCAAATTCTGCACCATCCTCTCTACTAGGACTAAAAGGGCTAGGGCTCTCTGACTCCAGGATATTTTAACAAGGCAGGCACTTCAAGGTGGTGAAGAGGGGCGTCTCTGGCTCTCCACCGGATACACGGCGATTCCTAAAATGAACCCGGAGTCCACTGCTCCTACCACTCCGTCAGAGCCTCAGACTGCCCCTGGTACCACTGCTGCAGCATCCGAAGAGGTTCCACCAATGGTATTGGCCCTGCTGGGAACCGCTCCCTGCTCTAAGACCACCTGAACCACAGACCGGTCTACTAGATGCCCAGGTGAGGAGAAGAAGAAGAGGAGAAAGAGCAGGAGTACTGACCCTGGGGGCACTTCCTGCACCATTGAGATAGAGACGGTCTTCTCTGAACCCGACCCATCTCTCACCTCCCAAACACTGGCGGTACCTGCTTCCATGGTACCGTCACCTGTACCGCAGCCTGTACAGATGACAGCACCCCTTCTGGTGACTTTACCACTCCAACCTATGCGGCGGAGAGACTCTAGCTCACTTTCTCACCATAGTGGCCACCACTGCCATCACCCATCGTGTTCCAGATCTCCCGTTCAAATGCTGCACCCTGCCACACCTACCAGATCGGTGCCTCGTTCCCCTCCAAGACCAGGGCCTACATCTCTGTGGTACCACAAGGACCGGAGGAAGCGCTCCCCTTGCTCCTGCTGCTCGCCTTATGATGACTCCTGGTATCAGGTATCAGGACTATACCTCATCATACAGGTACTGCTCCTGATCACAGAGCAGATCCCCACCTTACCCATCTAGAGCAGATTTTCAGGATCTGGAGCACGCAAGTCACTATCAGCGTGAGGCAGAGTACATACCTCCAGTGCCTCCTCGTGCTCCACCTACTGCTACCATTTTTAGACCGCTTCCCCCTGAGGTACCGTCGGTACCAGCTCATCTCCCAGCTCCGGAGCCGATTCAAATTACAAGAGATGTCAGGCACCGCTCTCGCTCCACTGCTCCAGTGGCACTACCCACTCCAGCGGCACCACTGACTCCTACTGTACAGCAGCAACCTCTGGAATGCAGGTCGGCACAGCCTCTTGGGACCACTTTCCTGAGCTCCCTTCTAGGGAACCCCATACCTGACCGCCCTGCCTCCGTACAGTCTCTGCCCAATCAAGAGGTCTCATCAGGGAGATCTGTGTCCCCAACATCTTCCTCCTCTTCTGTTTCAGAGGAGGATGAGAATCTCTCTCCTCCCTCTCCAGATACAGTGTCTGGTCCTTGGTCACAGAGGATACTAAGGCTTTCCAGGTCATGTTGAAAAGGCTAGTGTCAACTCTGCCTAATCTACCCACTAAGGTGGTCAAAAAGACCCAGTCTGGCCCTGTGTTTGGTAACCTTGACTCTGGCGAATCGGGACATATTATGTTCCCCATGTTCGACCAACTGATGGAGCCTTCTACCACTGCATGGAACAAGCCCTCCTCCACTCTTCCCACTAACAAATTGGTGGATTCTCTGTACGCCATTCCTAAAGAAGGGGCAAATGTTTTTTACAGACATCCTCCTCCTAACTCACTCGTCATCACTGCAGCTTCTGTTAAGACTAGGGGAGGAGGTATTCAGACTTCTGCATCTGATAGAGAGGGAAGACGTTTGGATGTCCTGGGAAGGAAGATTTTCTCCTCCGAAACCTTGTCCCTGAGGGCCTCCAACTGTGCATCCACCATGCACGGTTACCAACATTGGCTCTGGTCATAGCTCACCAAAACCACTGACCCTAATCAAATAGCCGCATTTCAGAAAGAAGGGATGCAAATTGCCCAGTTTCAACTTACTGCCAACATGCACATTGCAGATTGCAATATTAGAGGGATGGCCTCTGCCATCCCTCTAAGGCAACATGCTTGGCTCCGGTCCACGGCTCTCACCCCAGAGAACAAGACCCGCATTGAAGATTTACCCTTAGATTGTGAGGGCCTATTTGCTTCATCTATGCATGAAACATTAAAGAAAATTAAAGAGACTAGCCAGACTGCTCGGTCTACTGGTGTGATTAGAGCGCCAAGGAAACGGTTCTACCTATCTCCAACTCCCTACTCTTATGCTCCTAAACAGCACTCTCTCTACCTCTACCACTCAGGGAGACGCTTCTCCCCACAATATCAACAGCCCCAAACCTCTACCTCTCAACCTTGGCGGAGGTTCAGCAAACAGAGAGGTCAAGGGAGGCCTCCCTCCAACTCGTCAGGGCAACCACCTAAGCATCGCTTTTAGTCTCTTCCAGATCAAGGGAGACAATGAGGTTACACCCTCCTTTCTTAACCGTCTCCAGCACTTCTATGACAACTGGGCATCCATCACCCACAATCGCTCGGTCCAGGAAATCATTTATCATGGATATGCCATCCAATTCTGTTCCCTTCCTCCCAATTCCCCCCCCTCCCAGGGCTCCCCCGACAAAACTCTAATACTTTTTGAAGTTTATAAGCTCGTCTCCAAAGGAGCTATTGAAGAGGTCCCCCTTTTATAAAAGAATACTGGAATTTACTCCAGTTATTTTCTAGTCCCCCAAAAGGACGAGGGCTTCAGGCCCATCTTAGATCTTAGGCACCTTAACAAATTCATTAAATGATTTAAATTCTGTATGACCTCCCTCCCTATTATCCTCCTAGGCTTTCGACAAGGAGATTGAATATCTTCCCTTGATCTTAAAAATGCATATTTTCATATCTCTATCATACCCGCTCACAGACACTACTTACATTTTGTCATAGGAGACCTCCATTTCCAGTTTACAGCACTTCCGTTCAGACTCTCCACCGCTCTGAGGGTCTTCACGAAATGCGTAGCTGTGGTTGCTGCACACCTGAGAAAATTAGACGTGAAGGTCTATCCGTACCTAGACGATTGGCTTCAGGTTACTGCACCATGAGACCTGGCTGTGCGATGATGCGATTTTGTCCCTACTGGGTTACAAAACTTTACAGGGGGGCACTAAGTATAAGACCAAAGGCAGGTTCTCAGGAGGTTTTGCAATTTTGGTAAGGGACAGTTACTCGCCGGATTTCCACACACTTTCAACTCCAGGGAAAGATTTTCAAGCCGTATGTGGGAAAGTGGGTCCTTCGCATAGCCTTCTGGTAATAAATATTTATATTCTACCGCCAATATTCCAGCATTATGACACGAAGGTCTGGGGTAAACTGGAGGCTTTTGTAAAGTATATGGAGGATTTATATCCCCGGGCAACTCCTATAATGGCGGGTGATTTTAACACCCAATATGGGATTAAGGAGGCCATGGAATGTGATTCTTCTATGTGCGCTTTATATAATATTCCTGAACGCTTCTCATGCGACCAAAAGACATCTGCCACAAAGGACAATATGTGCCAGCTAATGCAAGCATTGGACTTTGTAAAGTTAAATGGACGGGGGCAGATGGATAGCAAGGGGCAATATACCTATGTTGGTGTGAACGGCCGAAGTGTGGTTGACTAAATGCTGATTCACTCTCCACACTATGGAAGTTTTGAGGATTTTGCAATATTATGTCTCCCTGAAACTGACCATTTGCCCCTGGTAGTTCAATTTAAGCACCGAACCTCCTGTCCCGCCAACGGGGCACCATTCTACATCACGACTTAAACATGCTCCACCTCTGCGCTTGGCTGATTCTCTCCTGACGGAAGTTTTTTCCCCAGAAATTGCAATGGTCCTCCTAAACTCTCAATGTCCATCGACCAGAACCTGCTACACAGCAAAATGGTCTCGCTTTTCTCAATGGTGTACTTCCCTCCACACGCCGCTGTCCTCCCTCACATTCACCCACGTTTTCAAATATCTGTTGTATCTTCAAGGATCCGGACTCTCCCTCCCTCCCTCCCCCCCCTTAAGGTACACTTGGCTGCTCTTTCATCTCACCTCAAACCTGACGGCATAGAGACCCTGTTCTCTCACCCCTTAATTAGAACCTTCTGGAAAGGTCTTGTCAATACCTTCCCCCCCAACTCTCCACCCAGCTCCTCAGTGGGACCTCAACCTCGTGCTCTCAAAACTGATGGGTCCCCCATTTGAACCCATGGCTTCTTGCTCCATGGAGAACCTTTCCATAAAGATTGCCTTCTTAGTAGCCATCACCTCTGCCCGAAGAGTTAGTGAATTGGCAGTCCTCAGAGCTTCACTCTACATCCGCTTTTCCAAGGACAAGGTTGATCTGCGGACTGACCCTTCCTTTATCCCAAAGGTAGTCTCCCCTTTTCATCTCAACCAGACTATTTCCTTACCAGTCTTCTTTCCAAGACCACATTCCTTCCATATGGAACAGACCCTCCACTCTCTGGATGCCAAGAGGGCCCTCTCGTTTTACATTGATAGAACTAGAACAATTAGAGCTTCTGATGCACTCTTCATCTCATACGGGGGACAAAAAATCAGAGTCAAACTTGCTTCTCAAAGACTCTCCAAGTGGATTCTCCTCTGCATCCAGAGGTGCTATGAGCATGCTGGGAGGTTACCACCCTCCCATCTCAGAGCCCACTCGACCAGAGCTGTAGCCACTTCCCTGGCTAATCTTTGTGGTGTTCTGATTATGGACATCTACAAAGCCGCTACCTGGTCCCCCCCTCACACATTTGTCAAACATTACTCACTGGACCTAGCGGCAAGATTGGATACCTTAGTGGGGAAAGCTGTACTACAGTCTTTCCTTGATTAACCTCCTCGACTCCCTCCACCTGGAGGTAGGTGTACAACTGCTAGTCACTCACCCAAGAATGAGAATCACGGAGATCCTCGAAGAAGAAATAGAGGTTACTTACCAGTAACTCTGTTCTTTGAGAGAGCTTCGCGTAATCTCATGACCCGCCCTCCTTCCCCTCTGTCTTGGATGTACCTTTAAATTTGTCTTCCGGGACGGGATTTGAAGGAACTGAGGCTCCTCCCCCTATTTATACAGTCCCACTCTTGCGTAATCTTCAGCCCACACTTTTAGCGGGATGGGAGGGGGGACGGAGGGGTGGAACCCTCACCATGTTCTAGATCTTTCCTGGTTTCTGCCTGGAAACTGCTGACAACAAGGTCTCTGGTGCCTGCGAAGCAGGAAGTAGATCCCAAGAGTGAGAATACGTGGAGCTCTCTCAAAGAACAGAGTTACTGGTAAGTAACCTTTATTTTTGTGGGTGTTTGGTGTAGAAGTCTGAGGGAGTGATTGGGGAGGTTTTTTTTGTAGGGTTTGTGGTTAGGTTGGGGAGGGGGGAGGCGAAAGGTCAGGAGTTTGTGTTTGCATGCTGTTTTATATGTATTTTTATTGTTTTTGTAAGCTGCCTGGAGCCATCTGGGAAGGGCGAGGTAGAAATGTAAATAAATAAAATAAATATAATTAGGTGTGATCTTCACTTTATTGAAATTGGTGGGAGTTTAGCCATTGCCTTCAGTGGGATTGAGATTAACTAAACAGATTCTGAGCACAAAGTTGAAGGTTTTATCAGGCAAAAGTTAAAGATTTATCAGGTGACACACTCCAGCCCACCTCAAAACTTTAAGGGTAAGGATATGAATTATGGCAGAAGTCTCCTGTGCTCCTTGCTATCTTCATATTGTCTTCATGTTCTAGTGCGAGCAATAATACTCTCTACCACATGGCAAGATTTTCATTTCTAATAGATACTGGAAAGCAATACTTCCTCCAGCTTCAGCAGACATGTCCCATCCCATCCTTAGCAGTGGCATAAGAAACTCTTGTATCATCAGATGGAAATGTACAATCATCATGCAAGCAATATGGTTCAGAACTTTTTCTGCCTTTACATTGCTTACGTTCACTTTTATTACAATGCTGCACTGGCACTGGACATTAATGGTATTATATGGATGTTGAATTAGAAAAAGGATGCTTTGCGAGACTCTGCAGGGGAGGGTTTAAAGGTGGGGGAACAGTTGCTAGCAATGATCCCCTGTGAGGAAGGAGTTGGCCGACTGCAAGGTGAGACTATGGGAGGGCAAACCACCCCCCCAACAAGAGGAGTTTCAACCACCCCCAGGCCCCCCAAGCCCTCGCCCACCAGCATCACCTTTGTCTTGTCAGGATTCAATTGCAGATGGCTCAACCTCATCCAAGCCCCCACAGCTGACAGGCACTGGGAAAATAAGGAGACTGCGTGACCTGGGTCGGTAGAAAAAGAGAGGTAGAGCTGAGTATCATCAGCATACTGATGACACTGATACTGATGACACTGCATGCCCTGAAACCCTCTCATGATCTCCCCTAACAGCTGTATATAGATGTTAAACAAGAGGTGGGGACAGAATGGCACCCTGCAGGACTCCACATGTGAGGTCCCAGGGGGGAGACGTACACTCCCCCAAGACCACCCGGTGAGTTCTCCCAGCCAGGAATGAATGAAACCAGTCCAAGACCGTCCCACCAATCCTGGCACAGTCCCGCAGGCGGGTCACCAACACATCATGGTTGACAGTGTCGAATGCAGCCAAAAGGTCTAGCAGGACCAACAGGGTCTGACGACCCTGGTCCAATGCCAGACAGAGATTGTCGACCAAGGCCACCAGTGCAGTCTCCGTACCATAACCAGGCCAAAAACCAGACTGAGAGGGATCAAGGAAACCAGTGCGGTCCAAATGTTCATTGAGCTGCTGTGCCACAGCTCATTCAATAACCTTCCCTAGAAAGGGAATGTTAGAGACTGGCCGATAACTGGTGGGAGCATCAGCGTCATGTTTGCAACAGGCATGGAGGCTATTGAAAAGCACCATCTTGGCAGCCCAGATTACATGCATCCCACAAGTTTAAAAAGGTAGCAGGAGGACTAAACGTCTACCACTGTGGCTAAATAGAGATGCAAAGGAGGCTATTAGAGCCAAAAGGGCATCCTTTTAGAAATGGAAAGTTAGCCCCAATGAGGAAAATACAAAGGAGCATAAACACTGACAACATAACTGTAAGGTGCTAATAAGGCAGGTCAAGAAAGAATTTGAAAGGAGACTTGCTAAAGAGGCAAAAACAAATAATAAAACCTTTTTCAAGTATATCAGAGGCAAGAAGCCTGCTAGGGAGTCGGTTGGGCCATTAGATGACCAGGGAGTAAAAGGGGCACTCAGGACAAGGACATTAGAGAAGCTAAACAAGTTCTTTGCTTCGGTCTTCACTGCGGAGGATGTTGGGGAGATACCCACGCCAGAACCCTACTTTGTAGGTGATGAATTGGATGAACTGTCAC
>QEPC01008452.1:2513393-2525260 GCA_003113815.1 Sphenodon punctatus | reverse complement strand
CCCCTCCCCCTTCTGCCACAAGGGGGAGGCCAACAATCCCACCACCACCCCAAAACCACCCCAACAGCACACTCCCAACCCCCCTAACTAACCCCCACACCACCACCTACCCAACCCACTAACCAATTTTTAACCCACCCACCCCAATCACAAATCCCCACAAAAGAAATATAGCGCCCCAGCCCATGGTGCACGGTCCGCGGTGCCTACTGGAGCCAGGCCACTTATCTAGGGGCAGCTCCAGATGTAAAGATTCATAGCCACCTCCATCGCCTCCGTCTGTGAACGACCCGCCAATGGTTCTTCGCCCTTCAGCCGCCGTCCAGAAGGCACACACACCCCACTGCATCTCCCCTTTATGCTGGTAGTTCCCTGGGGGGAGGAGGGTCACAGAGCTGCAAGGGATCCTAGGCAGCTTGTGCAGCTGCAGCCAATTCTTGTCAGGATCCCTTGCCCAGCCCCCTCCAACAGACCCTCAGGGCAGCTCCCCCATCTGGGAGTGCCTTTCTCAAAGTCCCTCAGGTATCTCAGGGTCGACTGTAGAGACGGTGTTCTTGGTGGCCGCACCAAGGCTGTGGAACTCCCTTTTTACGGAGGCCCGGGTGACCCCAGACCTCTTCTCCTTTCGACATAAATTTAAGACCTGGCTGTTCAGTCAGGCTTTTGATGAAGGAGATGGGTAAAGGGGGTTAGGGAGGGAAAGGTTTTTTTCTTCTTTTATATTTGCTGTGTTCCACCATGTGAATTTTTAATGGTATTTTATGTTTTTTGTATTTATTGTTATTTATAATATTGTATTTTATAACTTATAATTTGCTAGCTGTCCCGAGCTGCTGTTAGCAAGAGGATGCAGGATACAAATAATGAAATAAATAAATAAAATAATAAAGATGAGGGCCACAGGACATGGCAAATGAGTTAAAATCAAATCCAAGTTGCAGCGCTGATCGAGTTACATTGTCAGGAGACTGTGAAGGTTCCTCGTAGTTTCTGCTATTCCACTGGGGGTGCCTGGGCTCAGTGCCCATGACAACTGTCTTCAAGTCTATTTATCTGAGGGTCTGGAAGGCTCTGACTTACCTGGTGCTGGCAGTTGTAGGGAAGGAGACCAAGGATCTTGGGGTTTATACACTCCTCTCCAGAGGAGAACTCCAGAACTCCAGAAGTTCTTTCTGTTGCTGCTGTTGACCCCCATGTGGAGGCCAATCTCTCTTCTCTCCTGCACACTCTCTTTTGCTCCTCTTTGCGGTGGCATACTTTTATCCACCATACCACATTTTTACATTGACTTTTATAAGACCTACCACTTTCTCATTGTCCAGCTCTGTTGGTCAATTTGGGACTACAATTTGAATAGAACAACAGTTCCCATCCAGCTGTTTGTGGACTGCTGGCTTTAAAGCTGTAGGTGCCGAATTTCAGGAGTTGGCTTCTATGACTGATGCTGTAGCAGTAGCAGTAATACTCCTGCATTTGCAGGTTTGGGAGGGTGCCAGGAGCATGCATGCAAGTGTGTAACTGAGGGACTGGGCATGTGCATGTAACCCCTACACCACACACCTGCTGGTATGTTGCTGTACCAGTTCCTGGCACCTTCCCCTACCAGGAGAACTGCTCTCCAGAAAACAGGAACTGCTGGGGTAGACAATACAAGAAAACGGATCTTTTGCATTGTTAATAAGGATTTCGGTAACTATAAACTGGCAGGTATAATTACCAGAGGGGGAAAAATACACTCTTAAACCCACACAGATTTAGGATACTAAATCTGAAAGTGCACACAGCAGTAACAAATCCCCATATGGGATCAGAATTAGTAAAAAGGATTAAGGAATGAGTGAGATGCAGACACCGGCAGGAAAATGTATGCAGACAGTTGAAGGCAATGAGGTTAATCCATGGATTTACAGGGCATAAGGTTCATCTAGTTTGACCTCTTGCAATAATGCTGGTCAGAGAACTGCACTGAGCAGTTCCAGCATCAAAACCCACCTTGTACTTGAAGTTTACACTAGGGACTTATTCATAAACCCAGACTCTGGCCTGTGTTAAACCAAAGAAAAATGTGGCCCATTAAATCCAGCTAACTCCAGAAATTATTCAAGTAATTGTGCTGTCTGCTGTTTCCATGATGATCAGCTCTAGTAATTTGTTCCTCAGCAATTAACTAGTGGCATTCTCTGATGAGGAAAGCACATTAATTTGACCTCTCAGTTCAAGATGCAGTCTGGCAGGAAAGGACGTAGGAAATCCCCTTCTCTCCAGTGCAAAAAGTTAACTCGTAAAGTGACATCATATATTTTATTTTATTTATTTATTTAAATTTGTATCCCACCCTTTCCCTTAGACTCAGGATGAGTCACATTTTAACTTATTAGCTTTAACATTTAACATTAAACTAATTAAATCAAGTAGTACTCATTAAACTAGACTAACTAAATTAGTAATATAATCATGGCTAAAACAGTCACCGTGAGCATATAACACCGGTCTTGTGCTCACTGGCTGCCTATACTCTATTGGGCCCGATTCAAAGTGTTGGTTCTCACCTATAAAGCCCATCATGGCCTGGGCCCCGTCTATCTGCAGGACCGCCTCACTCCCCGGGTTCTAGATCATCCCCTTGTGGTTGGCCGGGGGCACCCTCCTCCAAGTCCCTCAGGTGCGCTTGGTGGCGACAATGTGAAGGGTGTTCTCAGTGGCCACTCCACAGCTGTGGAACGTCCGGTTGATGTCCGCATGTCCCCGGATCTCCTCTCCTTCCGAAAATGTTGTAAGACTTGGCTGTTTTGGCAGGCATTTGGTGAAGGAGCAGGATGAGGGGTGTATATGGGTTGGGGGTGGGAGAATTCTGTTCTTGGTTTATATGTTTTAACACTGTCTATTGATTTGTTTTATGTATTTTATATGCTTTTATGTATTATCTATTTTGTAAGTTGCCCTGGGTCACCATAGGTGAGAAGGGCAGGGTATTAAATATTTTTATAAATAAGTTATTATTATTATTATTATTATAAACATTTATATAGCACCAGTCATGTGACCTGGTGCTGTACAGAACATAGAACTAGACGCGGTCCCTGCCTGTGGCTTACAATCTAAAAGACAAAGGGGGGGAGACAGGGCGAGGGGACAGTGGGAGAGACAGGGGATAAGACAAATAAACTTTCAAGCGGATGCAAAGTCTCAGGTGCGTATGCTTGACTTGGTTACAAAGACGTTGGATAGCAGCAGTCAGCAGAGGAGGGCTGACAGTAAGTGTACGGGGAAAGACTAGCAGGCATTGGGAAAGGCAGCAAGGAAAAGGTGGGTCTTGAGGAGGGATTTGAAGGAGCGGAGGGAGGAGGCAAGGCGGATGTGGGCAGGGAGGGAGTTCCAGGCATGGGGGGCAGCGAGGGAGAAGGGTCGAAGGCGGTTAGGCGAGCAGGAGAAACGAGGGAGAGTGAGGGAGGGGACAGAGGAAGAGCGGAGAGCGCGTGCAGGAGTGCGTAGGGAGATTAGGTCCGAGAGGTAAGGGGGAGCTTGGTTATGGAGTGTTTTGAACATGAATACCAGGAGTTTAAACAGGATACGTTCAGGAAGGGGGAGCCAGTGAAGAGAGAAGAGGAGAGGCTGCACATGGTCGAAGCGACGGGCAGAGTGAATGACCTTGGCAGCGGAGTTTTGGATTGCGATAAGGGGGGACAGGTGAGAGCGAGGGAGGCCAGCAAGGAGGAGGTTGCAGTAATCGAGGCGAGAGATAACCATGGCATGAACAAGGGTTTTGGCCGAGGAGGTAGAGAGAAAGGGGCGGATCCGAGCAATGTTATGGAGGGCGAATCGGCAGGATTTGGCAACAGAGTCAATGTAAGGTTTAAAAGAGAGGTGCGTGTCAAAGATGAAGCCCAAGCTACGGGCTTGGAGAACAGGATGGATGGTGACTCCATCGATGCAGATGGGCAGGTTAGAGGGAGAGGAAGAGGAGGGAGGAAAAATGAGGAGTTCGGTCTTGGCCATGTTGAGCTTGAGTTGACGTCGGGACATCCAGGCGGAGATATCAGAGAGGCAGTTGACGAGGCGTGAGTGGACAGAAGAGGAGAGAGAGGGGGTAGAAAGATAGAGTTGGGTGTCATCAGCGTAGAGATGATATTGGAATCCGTGGGAGGCAATAATTTTGCCAAGGGACAGGGTGTAAATAGAGAAGAGGAGAGGGCCAAGGACAGAGCCTTGGGGGACCCCAACCGAAAGGGGGAGGGAGGAGGAGTTTGACTCGGGGAGCGAGACTTTAAAGGAGCGGTCAGAGAGGTAGGAGGAGAACCAGTCAAGGACAGAGCCACGGAAGCCCAAAGAGTAAAGCGAGTCCAATAGGAGCGAGTGGTCGACAGTGTCAAAGGCAGCAGAGAGGTCAAGGAGGACAAGAATGGAGTAGTGGCGCTTAGATTTAGCGACAAGTAGATCATTGGTGATCTTGGCCAGGGCAGTTTCAGTAGAGTGGAGGGGGCGGAAGCTGGATTGGAGAGGGTCCAGGGAGGAGTTGGCAGAGAGGAGGTCCAGGCAGCGGGAGTAGACAACATGTTCCAGAAGCTTTGAGGCAAAGGGAAGGAGGGAGACTGTTATAAATATAAATAAAACAAATTGGTTGCTCGAGGTCTGTTTCTCTTTTAGGATACACATCTCACTCCCAGCAGAAACTGAAATGCCCCAAAGAAATGCCTTTTGCTAGAGAGAGATTTGCTTTTAGTTTAGGAATTCCTTTAAAACCACATATCCTAGAGAAAGCATTTAAGTATATTGAGTTGAGACTATCTTAACAGCCTTGACAAGATAGGAAAGCAGCCTGCAATGATCAAAGAACCAGATGAGAGGTTAAATCTCGCACAAAGTATTACTTTAACTGAAAGCCCTACAAAGTTAAACAGATTTTTCATAGCTATTGTTGTGTCATTAATCTAATAAGCAGCATCCATAAAACGCACTGAGCAAGCTCTGTTGTCTGGCATTCATCCCAAGTAAGTAGATAGACTATCTGGGATGATGTGAATTCAACTGTTGTTCTAAAAATAAACGTCATTTCAACCTTTAATTAATTAAAGAATCTGGCTCACGCCATGCAGTACATCATGAATTAACTGCACAGTACTCAATCTGTCCAAGGAAAGGAATGCATTGGTAGGGAAATTGCCTGCTATCTTGAGGGTAAATTTGAATATTTTAGCAATTTTTATAGTCTGTCATGAAGCCAAACATTCATTATTGCTTTTTTCCAAGTGCTTGTGGCAGAGACTCTCTCTTCCTAAGCAAGTTGTTCAGCTCATATCACCCTTCCTGATCTTGACTTGCTAAACTCATGATGGGATGATTTCTGTTCAGTGTAGAGGCTGCCAGACTGGATCAGAATTCACAGAGGTACAGTGGGAGGTGGTTCAGTTCAATCTTAAACGATCTACTCTTTCCCTCAGTTCTGTAGACTGGCATTGAGACAAGAGGTTTTAAAAATCCTTCCATTTGCTCTGAATGCACAAATCCAATATGCCTTTTCCATTCCTATATAGAGCAGAGGGGGCCAAATGGTGGCTCAGGAGCCACATGTGGCACCTGTACTGTGGCTCTCACCAGAAGTGGCTGCCATGGGGCACATCCATGTGGCTCCCTCAGGAGCCAGAGAAGCCGAGCTGCCATTTTGGTCACTGGAGTCTCCTGGGGACCATGAGAACAGGGGGAGCATGTCCTGTGCTACTATTGCTGTTGTGCAAATCGCCTAGAAGCCACAGCTTTGATGTGGGGGGAAGCTTTAATTAATGTAATGCATCTATGCAGCTCTTGAGCTTGGAAACTTTGCCCACCCCTGATATATACTAACCCACTTGTATAGGCCCTGATATTCTCATGTCTTGATAGATTACTAGAAAACTACTACTCATTAGCCTGTCCAGTGCACACAGTATTTCCCTCCAGTCCAAATAAAATGCAATAGAAAAAGCCATCTTCACTCACTGCTTTGATCATATCACCCCATCCCAGTCTTTGACCCCCGGCAGATGGCTTCTCCTATATTCTATTCAAGCTTATTTTTTGTGTGTAACTTTTTATGGTTGCCATATCAATATATTATCTTAGTTCTGAGTGTCTTGCGGAAATATGGAGCGGCCTAGGACTTCTGTTTTTTTTCCCTTAAGATTGATCGACAGAGCTAGCAACAAAACAGAAATATCAGCTAGCAGCAGCTGCAAATATGAATGACACTTACTCCTATCTAAGCAGTAGAAGTGTCGAGTTGAATGGATGTCATAGGTCATCTAGTCCAACCCCCTTCCCTGCAGCATGATGCCCTACATCTAAAGCATCCCTGAGAGATGCCTGTCTGGTCTCTACTTGAAAACTTCCAGGGCAGGAGATTCCACACCCTCTCTAAGCAGCTTGTTCCACTATTGAATTATTCTAACAATTAGGAAGTTTTCCCTAATACTTAACCTAAATCTACCATCCTGCAGTTTAAAACCATTGCTTCTTCTTGTCCCATGTTCAGTGGCAATGGAGAAAGAAACATTTCTTTACCTGCAAATGTCCATTCTTCTCTTGAAGCAGGTTGGACAGTCAAGATTGATGGGCTTTGTCCCTCCCTCACTCTGCAGTAAGCAGGATCCAAATGATTGACAGCCACTGCTAGTGGGAGGGGCATACCCTTGCACCAGTGCCCCAGGACGTGGCTGCCAAAGTTAACTTGGAAAACTGCTAACAACATTATAATTTGAATGGGAAATAGCAACAGAAATGGAAAACCCAGGCACAGACAGGAAAAGACAGCCAGGAAAGAAGCCCCAAGACTCTACTCAGAACCCCCTGCCTGATCCTCCGAAGGAAAAAACAATCTGCCCAGCCTGCTTCAAGAGAAGAACGGAAATTCACAGGTAAGGAAATGTTTCTCTCTTTTGCAGGGTGGACAGTCAGGAAGCCCCCAAGCAGTGACTTCCCAAGGAGAGAATGGACTCCCGCCAGTCCCACCCTAGACAGGTCCTACTCCCAAATAGACTTAGTCAGAAGCCTCTTAAGCCCCCTACAGCCAAAAGCCCCATCTGCAGATGCTAGAGAGCCCACCTTGTGGGGACGTGAAGAAAAGAACAGAGGATCAAGTGTCCACTCTGTAGATTTCCTCCATTGATACCCTACCCAGGAGCACCAAATTTGTAGCTGCCCCGAGAGAATGTACAGTAATTCCCATTGGAGGGAGAACCTGTGGGGCCTTGTAGGCTTCCAATATGCACGCCCTAAGCCATCTAACTAGGGTACTTTCCCCGCCCCCCAACTTATTTTATTGATTTTTGTACAGAAAAGGTATACATATACGTCTCATTCGACCATATAACATTTTGCTGTGTACAAATAATGCACATTGTTACCTTTTCCCTGCATTTCATATTACCCTTACCCCCCTCCCTATCCCACTCCCTTTTTCTGCCACCTTCCCCACTTCTAGTCTTCCCTTTCTTGTCATTCTCCTCCCATTTTACCCCCCCTTCCTCCTCCCCCCCCCAGCCCCCCTTCTTCACACGCTCTACAGTTCAGTTATACATATAACATCTTCAGGGTCCGACATACAGATATTTTGTTTCAGGTATTCAAAACATGCTACCCAGTCTATAAAAAAGTCTCCCAATTTGTTGTTCGCCTCTGCCACCGTTTTTTCCAGTGTTATTATATGCCATATCCTCTTGTACCATTCTTCCACTGTTGGTGGTTCCTTCCCTTTCCACTTCTGGGCTATCACATTAATTGCTGCTAAAAACATATGGACACACGTCTGCCTGTGCTGGTTTAGCAATGGTATTTTGGGGTATATCCCCAGTAAAGCATAGTAGAATCTACCGGTACTATCAAGCCAGTAGTTCCCCTTATTACTTTCCATACTTTACTCCACAACATGCGTAGTTTGCTACATGACCATAAACAGTGGAACAACGTTCCCACTTCTCCGCACTTGCGCCAGCATAACTCAGTTTCCGTCTCTGACCATTTTGCTTTTGTAGTTGGTGTTATATAGCATCTCATTGCCACTTTCAGTTGAGTTTCCACAATTGCCAGCAATATGGCGCATTTGTATATGCTTATATACTTCCAATTTTTCCACCTCTGTAAACTGCCTATTCAAGTCTGTCCCCCATTTGTCCACATAATCTTTTTCCAGTGGTTTGTACCACATGTTTTTCAGTTCTTTGTATATCCGAGACAACAATCCCTTATTTGTTGTCGGCTGTATTAAGATAATTTCTAACGTCTTGGGCTCTCTTCCATATCCCTTCACTTTCTCTTTACTATTCCCATACAAACTAAACAGTTGTTGGAAGTGCAGAAAATTAATTTTTATCCCCAATAACTTTTCCAAACTTTCTTTGGAAATAAACTCCTTCTTTACAAAAAAGTCTTTAACATATCTTACTCCTTTTTCTTTCAGTTTTTGACGGATTAGCGGGACCCCTACTACGATTTCAATTTCCGGATTTGTTACAGGGTAGACCGGTGACATTTTATTATGAATGCCCATTTTCTTTTTCACTCTTTTCCAAATATTCCATGCAACCCATCCAAATGGGTGCTCCCTCAGTGCTTTTTTGTTCTTTGTTATATCTCCAAATATATCCACATGTATCATAGGGTTATCCAGCTGGCTTTTCTCTATGTGCACCCATTGTGTTTGTTCCCCTGCCTGGCTCCAGTAGCTTATTGTCTTCAGACTAGCCGTGCAATAATACAACTTGACATCTTGAAAATTAATTCCACCCTTTTCTTTGACCACTTTAAGCTAGTAATTTCTTATTTGTGGCCTCTTATTTCTCCAAATCCACTTTGAGAACATCCTCTCCATTTTAGAGAAAAATTTACTTGGTAAGTAGATTGGGAGTACAAACAACTTGTATAGCACCTTAGGAATTACAATCATCCGAATAATATTCACTCTACCCATCCAAGAGCATATTATGCTGTTCCATTTGTCTAACATCGCTTGTATATGCTCTTTTTTATTTGCAAAATTCACTCTGTACAACGCTTGTGGATTCTTTGTTAAATATATTCCTAAATATTTCAATTTTTCCTTTTCTATTTTGAAAGGGACCTTATTAGCAATGACTTGCATGCGCTCCCCATTTTGGGCATAGATTATGGCTGCAGATTTATTCAAATTAAGTTTATATCCTGATATTTCACTGTATTCCTGGATCAGCTGAATCAGTTTTGGGGCAGATATTTCTGGTTTGTCCAGGAACACAAGGATGTCATCTGCATAAAGACCCAATTTATGTCCTGAGTCTCCTATAACTATCCCACTGATATCTTTCCTTTCCCTTATGGCAATGTCCAATGTTTCCAGAAATATTGCGAACAATAATGGGGATAATGGGCATCCCTGCCTCGTGCCCCTCTCCAGGCCAAACATCTGTATCAATTGGCCATTTATAAGTATTCTAGACCATGGGCAATTATATATCACTTCTACCCATTTTACAAAATTACCTCTAAATCCCATTACTTTTAGTGTCTCCATTAGAAAACTGGTTTCCGTCCTGTCATATACCTTCTCCGCATCCATAGAGACCACTAGAGCCTCTTGTTGCTTCTTATTTATCCAGTGCATTATATCCACTGCCTTGCGTACATTATCTGCCCCCATTCTCATAGGCATAAAGCCTACTTGATCTTGTCCTATTAGGGTGGAGACACAGGTGTTCAGCCTATTAGCCAGTATCTTTGTAAATATCTTATAGTTCACATTAAGTAAGGATATTGGCCTGTAACTAGCAAATTCCTGAGCCGGTCTATCCTGTTTGAGAATTAATGTTATCAGAGCCTCAAATTGCGATGCCGGTAGCTTCTCTTTTTCTAGTATGTCATTATCTACTCTACTCAAATATAGAGCGATGTGATCCTGTAACAATTGGTAATATTCTGTTATAAATCCATCTGGACCTGCTGCCTTTCCTTTGGGAAGTTTTTTTTATTGTTTCTTTAACCTCCTTTGGTGTTATGCAATGATTAAGACATTCTAAATGTCCAGGGCTAAGTTTAGGTATCTTTAATTTGCGCAGGAAATCACTAATTGCCTTCCTTTTCGGCCTTTGGGACGTATACAAGTTCTTGTAGTATGCCATAACTACTTCTTGGATTTGCTGCTCATTCTTACTGCTAACCCCACCTGCGACTAATAGCCTACTAATTCTGGTTTTCTCCCTTTTCTGCTTGGTTTGCTAATATTCAGTCACATTTATTGGACTTCTAGTAGTACATCCCCCTGATTTTTCTAATGTGGTTAGCCACTTTCATTGTTTCCAAAATATTTATTTCCCCCCTTATCTGTGTTATTCTAGTTTGCATTTGTTTGTTGGGATTTTTTCTATCTTTCAAGGTTAGCTGGTTCAACCTTTCATACAATTCTTTCAGGGTTGCCTTTCTCATCGCACAATCCCGTACCTCTATTTCTATTAATTTTCCTCTCATCACAGCTTTACCCACCTCCCAAATAACGTGACTTGGCATCCCCTCAGTATCATTCTCCTTCAGGTACATCTGCCACCCTTCTATTACCTGCTCCTTATATGCTTGATTGCATAGCAAACTCTTAGGAAACTTCCATGTCCTTTCCCTACTTACTTTGTTAGGTATCCAATTGAAAAAATGACCAGGGCATTATGATCAGAAAACGTTGTCACTACTGTTTTGCATGCATGACATTACTTTGCCAACTCTGTGTCTGTGACTACGTGGTCTATGCAGGAATATGTGCCATGCCTGCTAGAAAAAAAACTATAATCCCTGTGCAGGGGTGTCACATACCTACTCAGATCTCTCATCCCTCTATCTCCCAATAGCTTCACCACCTGTTCTTGTCATCCTTCTAATGCGTGCTCTGAGGAACGATCCAGTCTGTGTAGAGAAATATTGAAATCCCCCTGCATAAATATTGTACCCCTTGCCACCCTATCCATCTGTCCCAGTAATTCCTTGTAGAATTGTATTGCCTTTCCATTGGGTGCATACACATTTACCAACGTAATCTCTTTTTCCCTAAGCTTCCCCACCAAGATCAAGTATCTTCCCTCCAGATCCACTACTTTGTTTTCACATTCAAATACAGTATCATTGGAAATTCCAATTGACACACCTGCCCTTTTTTTCTTTGCACATGCAAAATATATTTCCTTATAAAATTTACTTTTTAATATTATCGTGTCCTCCTCTAGTAGATGGGTCTCCTGAATAAAGACAATGTTAACTCTTTGTACCTTCAGTAGATACAATAGTTTACTCCTTTTTACTGGACAGTTGAGCCCTCTGACATTTAAGGAGACAGTTTTGAACTTCCCCAGATCTATGTCCTCCATCTGCCTAATTCTATCCAACCTTTCTTTGTCCAATACCTGCTGCTTTTATTTCTCATATAGTTATCTTGTTCAGGTTTCCTTGTGTCATATTTTCCTACCCTCTGTCCCCTCCGGTCCCCCTGTCTTAACTAGGGTACTTTTTGATACATTATCTTCCTACTTTTTCTCCTAGCCCTGAAGGCTACAAACAGGGCAGAGTCCATTCTGAAGTGGCAAGACATAAATTTTGAGTACCCTCCTGACATCTAATTTGTGCCAGTCCCTCTACCTAGGGTGCTGGGAGTGGGACAAAAAGAGGGCAGATTCATTTCTAGATCCCCATGAAACCTTGAGTTGACCTTCAGTATTGTGGGATCTAACCTGAGGACTAACTTTTCTTAACGAAAAATGCTCAATTCTGGGTCAGAAGAGACAGTCCGCAACTCTAAAACTCTGTGAGCCAAGATAATGGCCAACAAGAATATTGTCTTGAATTTTCAAAAGAAAAGTGACACCTGCTGAAGGTGTCAAAAGGTG
>QEPC01008452.1:2485171-2496405 GCA_003113815.1 Sphenodon punctatus | reverse complement strand
TCCAGGCCCTGTCATGTCTGTTTGGGGCTTTTTTTGGCCCCGGGGGGTGGTTGATGTCTTCACCCCCCCGGGGATCCACTGTGGTGAACCGCCAGCCCGTAACGTCTGAAATCACCCTATGAGACAGTATGGACAGGCCTAAACCAAGTTTTTGGATTGAGATCTGAATAAACCATGTGGCTTCAGTCCATCTTTGGACAATAAAGCATCTCATGAAGCCCAAATTATGCTTTTCAAGAACATGCGCACTGCAGATTTCATTTTGATTCAATTTTTAATAATAAATTGTGCCAGCAGAAGCTTTCAAAGGCAAATGATATATCAATAAATAACAGTTAAATTGAGTTCCTGAGAAGAACTTACCACATGAAAGAATGACAGAGAGTTGTAAATAACAAAAATGGCATACTATATAAAAAAAGCAGTAATACTGAATCTTACATAGACCATCGCAACACAAGCACTGCATACCTCAGAACACTCCTTTCATACAAATGTAAACAAATACACCATCATTTTTGTTTAGTTTAGACTGATGAATTTATATGTGGTGTTGCTTAGATATCTAAACAATGGATAGGATAAACATTAAGGAATAATATGTAGAATAATATATGGAGAAAAAAAATATGATGCTCCAGATTTTAAAAATGAAAATAAAAGCATAAACACATTGAAGGAGCATTTTCCTCAAAATGTTATGTCAATCACTTTAAGTAGGACTGTTAAACTAATCTGAATTATTTTTTTTGTATTTAACTATTGTTATATATAATATATGTAGATATGTATGGCTTAATTATCTTCTTTAGTATTCCAATATCACTTTGATAATCCTCGCTTTTATATAGAAAAGAAAAATGCATATTTTAAAAAGGTTAAGGTTTGATATTTCAAGGTGGAGGGAGAGACTCTTGTGTTTCATCACCGCAGTCTCTTAGCTGAAAGAGACAAGAGGCTAGAATAGCTTTCAATCAAGGCAAGCCGAGGCCCCTTGAGACGGTGCGGGGGGTGCCCCATGTTTTATACCACATGCTGAATGTGCTTCAGGCCTTTCTGCATCTCCAGCCCAAGAGTTGGCCCCTGGGCCGATACTGAAAGTTGTGCCCCTACTAAAATCTGAAATGATGCCCCTACCAACATTTTCAAGCTTTAAACCAGGACTAATATAAGCAGCCTGATTTTCAGAAGTCCTGGGCAGTCTCAAATCCTGGTGCAGTCACAGCAAGGATGGCCAAGATCAGACCACTTTAATGTAAGATTTAAGGACTTGATCCTGAAAACACTTACACACACACTTAACTTTACTACTGCCAAGAGTCCCCTTCACTGAAAAAAATTGTCCTAACTTTATATTGAAGGCATCCAGAATTGAAAATTCAGACTTAAATATTTCAACCCGGACACCGTGTGTGAACAAATACTACATGGTGACATTTTCACTACTAGGCAGTGTGCATTGTGTGTTACATGGCTGGGATATTAATGTGGACTTTGCTATTCATCCTTGGAAGGATGTGTGAGCAGATAGAAAATGTTTATAAAACCATCTTTCTGTTTTAATTTTGCTACAACCATTGGTTGAGACAAATTTATTTACTTACTTATAAAATGATCAATTGCGAATCTCAGGTTTGAGCTCTGTAATTTGTTTGACAAAATTAATATTGGATACAATCATAAGAGCAAATCATCCACACAATACATTATCAACACGCAGTTTTAAAAGGCCTAGTTTTAGACCCTCGGTAAAAATGAATTAACAGGACCTGCCTGTGAAAAGGCAAGAAAAGGTCATTTCAAATAGAAAACAACAACAAACCACTGCTCATGCAACATTCTTCACACCCCAGACACTGAAATCATACCCCAATATCCACTCGCTCCCACTTCTAGTACACTCAATTGCAAAAAGAGAAATAAAGCAGCTTTACAGTTATGTCAGGATTTGAAATGTGGAAAATACACATCATAAAACAAAGATCAAGGTGGGAATAAAATGGCACGAGTAAAATTTAGAAAATTAAAGAGCAGAGTGTTTTTCTTTAAACATTATTGCACAGAGACCTTTAATCACATGTTCTCAGGTTTTATGCTTTTTCCTAAGTGTGAATAATAAGTGCTATGGATAAAATAAAAACGTAGATAAGAAGAACAGCAGCATGATTTGTCAAAGTTAATCCCTATAATTTAGTAGGAAACAAAACCCCTGCTATAAACAAAAATATAATAAGTGCTCTTTTAAAAAATATCAGTGACTGGCATGGAAGTATGTAAATGCTGATCAGAGTGGGTGCTGTTGACCTCATGCAAAAATGGGCCTAGAAGTGACAGACGTCTGACTTCGAAGATTTGGTAAAGACTAGGATTTCAAGTGTAATTATTAACACAGCTATTTACAACGACACTGACCTGAACTTAGAAGAGCCTTGTCTTCAGGCCAGGACTCTCCAAACCCCACCGTGGCCTCAGGTGGTGCTAGGGCCGAGTAAGGACTGCCAGGTTAGGCCCTACGCGGTCAGTAGGATTTGTGAATAAAATTACTGGGAGGACTCTGTACAATAATTTACACATATACAGGCTGACAGGCTCCAGGCTGATTCACCACATCTTTGTTTTCCACATCAGACTTCTCAGACTGGCTGACTTCAATTGCAGAGGGCTTTGGGTATCGAAATGTATATCCATTGTCATCAAAGAACCTCCGGAAAGTGAATTCGTAAAAGGCATGTTCTGTATGCTTGCTACTGGAAGAGGCTAGTGGATCCCATGCCCTGGTGCTGTCCCCACTAGTATCGTTCCAAGTACTTTCTTCTTCAACTGGGTCAAAATTGGAGGTGTCCATTGAATGACTGATCTTTGGAACATAGGGAGCCGGCTGCCGGCGGATATCAGTGGAGAAGTCCATCGAGTTAAAGAAAGTATGGGCCTTGATGTCATCCGCTCCATTTCTTCCCAGTCTATCCTCAGCAGCGCAACAGAGTTTTGTGATCAGATCACTTGCCTCGGAGCTTAGCTTGATCTGTGAGGGAATGTGCAGTGTGCTCTCCCAGTTTATCACCTGAAGAGGAAAGAAAGAGTCAACATTTAAGCTTTTTCCCAGGGTGAAAGCCCAACCCATTAAAGTCAATGGAAGCTGAGCCACTGACTTTAACGGATGGATGACTGAATTTTTGATTTATCAATGCAGACACCTCAGAAGAGGCATGAGGCCAATCCAAGAATAATACTTCTGAAACGTAAGATGCCAATAAGAAAGATTTGGTTCCTATTTATTATGCAAATATATTAGAGAAGAGCTGCAAAGCAAAGTGAGTATGGGGGCGGGGGGCGGGCGTACATCACTTGGTGGTCTTAGGCTACATTACTATATCTCACCGACTGCTCTGCTTTGCTCTGCAGAAGGGAAATAAAAATACTAGCCTCCCAACCTACCTCACTCCCAAGGCAGTTGTGAGGATGCAAAGCACTGCATACCTGTACATCATTGTTATTCAGCTTCATTTTGACCTACTTTAGCTTACCTTCATTTGGGTTTCTGCAGGGCTGGCGGCCAGAAAGGGAGGCTGCCCCACCAGCATCTCAAAGAGAATCACGCCAACACTCCACCAGTCACAGAGCTGAGTGTATCCTGAAAGGCAAGTCAACAAGACAGTGTCCCTCAACTCTTTCTCTTCCTGCTGCTTTATAAATAAAAAAGTTACGTTTTCATCTCAGAAATAGGATTTAAGTCCTAAAAATAAATGTCCAAACACCAGTATCATAATGACCCAAATTCTACTGCTGAAAACAAGGAGGCATCTAGGGATCATAAGTATCATTTGATTCACTATGCTGGAGGAGAAAATAACACATAATTGGATGGAGCATCATGGGTAGGTCCTATCCTCCCAAGGGCACATAGTATACCCCGAGGAAAACAAAAATGTTGACAACTGTTCTATCAGTAAGGTTACAAAGAGCTCTTACCATGATTTTAAAATACAGCTCTGGCACACATCTGAGCTTGGAAGAACAGTGAAAGGACACACAAATATATTACTAGGAACAAATGAGGTCAGTTGCTGAGACTAGAAAGTAAAGCCCGTGGCTGAGATTTGTAAAGTTAACTAGAGAATTTAACCATTCATGACAGTGGGAGTTGTATGACTAAGTTTCTGAGGGCCTGAGGATCCCATGCCAAAGAAAGACTCCCAGTGGGATTTGGATCAGGCCTCCAGTTAGCTTTTCAAATACAACCAAGTAATTTAGGAGCCACGGGCTTGTATATACAAGCACTTCGGTATAGAATAATTAACCGTAGCAGCATTTACTGAGCAGTTATTTACTGCTTGGCAGCATATGCAGAAGCAATTCACAGTGCCAGGTACACAACTGGCACTATATCAATAATAACAATAATAATTAATAATAATTAATAATTTCCCTTTCTGTGGCATGGAAGCCTCTTGTCTGATCATGGGATATGCCTTCCATTGGAGTGAATGAGTGGAATGTGGCATGAATGCAGATTTACTCCTGGGCAAGCGTTTCCATTATCAGTAACTTGCAGGACGATCCTTCACCATCAAGTCAATGGGAGTTTTGCAGTTGACCTGGCTGATTGCACTGTCAATAATTCTACAGTTCTTTCACGGTGGCATTACAATTCCTGGAACAAGGAGGTGTTCATTTCACAGTGGCCTGAAAGCTACTGTGAAGACTACATATCCATGCACAGAAAACACCCCCCAACACATTCTTGTAACTCAGCAATTAAGTGTTTGTGTACTACACAAGTCCCAAGTCTCATTTTCAAAAGTAACTTTCAATTTCATTAAAGCCAGTGAATTTTAGGCTATATCCACACTACGGACTGCGTCTAGGAGGGTGGGGTCTCGGCCTTATTTCCTCCCTGATCTACACTCCAGAGACTCAGGGCAAGCCACCAGTTTCCAGGGGAATGACCAATCCTGGAGGTGAAAAGCAGAACCAACTGCTTCAGTTTAAACAGTAGTTACTTGTTCGGCCTTCTGCCTCCATATTTGGGCACTCACAAACCATGCTATTGCTATTGTTATTTATTTATATGGTGCCAGCAATGTACCTGGCACTGGACAATGTTTAATTCAAGATGGGTCCCTACCCCAAGGGGCTTACAATCTAGGGAAAAAGCAAGGAAGGGGGAACAAAGGGAAAGATGGATACATCATGAAATTGGGAAGTCACATCTTGTAGCTTTCCAATAATTTCTGGAATGTAGGGGAAAGGAAAGGGTGAGTCCCTAGTGTGGACATAGTATAGTCCGAGGCTCCCAAGTCACTTATGTACTGGCAAAAAATTTCCACTATTCTAGCACAGCACAGATGCCCACAAAGCATCAGCCTTATCCCCCCAGACCTGTCCTAGCCTCCACAGCATGTGGTGTAGTTCTCCCACGCATCCAGTGTCACCTCTCTTATCTTTTATCTCTCCATCAATTGTTGGATACTACTAGCTTGGGGCTGGAAACTCTGCACCAATGTATTGGTGATCTCGGTCATCTTTCTAGGGCACAAGTTATCTTTCCCTCAGAATCAAAAATAGCAGTTACTTCCTCAGTTGCAAAAACCTCAAATGACACGTAGACAAAACTAATGTGCATCTACCCTTGATTTTTAATTTGCTGCCCATCAGGCTAGTATCTGAGCACATCTCTGCTCTAGGGACAAATAGTATTGAGACAGTGGTGTGAGAAAGCTTTTGAGGAAGCTTTTACAAGCTGAACGGATTAAATGTACCCAGGGCTTCTAATCGGATACCCATTGTGTTTACTTAATAAAACTTCATTTGAAAAAAAAAATTAGTCTTTAATCTCAGACAGACCCCCAATTAAAAGGCACCTACCTTTGCGAAGTAATACTTCAGGAGCAATGTAATTAGGAGTTCCAACTAGTGAGTGGGCCAAACATCTCTGATGCAGCTTTTTAGCTCTTTGCTCCAAGGTCTTCAACCTGTCTCCACATCTGCAGTTAGACACATCATCCCAAAGATCGCTGGGTTCCATGCTGTCTTGTCTGATATGGTTCCCTTTCAAAAAGGAAAAGGAAACAAACAAAAGTGTTTATATTATCAGATTTAGAAACCAATGTGTCAAAGATATTTAAGTTACTAAAAGGTCAATTGTACTGTCCACCATTTCCCTGCCCTGTTAAAGTAAACAATAGGTGCTCTCTGGTATTATAAACCCAGTGTTTTCAACAAGTGTATATTTTTAAAAAGACTCTCCATTTATGTCCAATTTCCATAATGATCAAGGCCCCTGAAGCACATCACTATGAAGGCAGTGCCAGGTGGATGTAACATCTGCACTGATTTTCCTAGTGCCTCTGTTTAGACCAATACTTCCCAAACGTTTGGGGACCAATAGACCCCTGTCAGCCCTTGCATGGACCACCATACATTCACCAGGGATGGCAGTTAGTACATCCTCACTGAGGTCTGGCCACTGCACAAAGCAGCCAGCACATATGCATGTTATGAACATTCCCCGTCCTCTCTCCCTTTGGAGATAGATTCAGTGCTGATGGAGACTGAAGGTTATTGTGGTTGTTGCAGCCACAGTCAGTTCCATGAATTATAGACTCAAGGTGGGAGAGACCCTGTCTCTCCCTATAGTCTCCTCATTCTTCTCTCCCCTTAGACTGTAAACCTCTTGGGACAGGGACCCATCTCTAACTAATGATTGTTCAGTGCCAGGTAGATTACTGGCACTATATAAATACTTAATAAGTAAATAACAATCTCCCACTTTGAAACAGGAAGTTCAAAGCTACAACACCCCCAATTGCTAGCTGTCTAGCTATCAACCATTTATATCTTGCACCTCCACCCCAAAGTGGTCCACAAACTCCAGTCTGGGAACAACCGGTTTAGTCAATATTCACTTTTGATCAAAGGTATGGGTATGATCAGTGATAACAAGATTACATCAACTCAGTTCCCTTCTTGGAGTGCCAACCCTGTCTCATCAATAGGGATCCTTAAAGCAGAGGGAGATATCAGACACAAAGGGTGCTTGCCGACGTTACTTGGGTGGGGGTGGGGTGGGGGCTGCCATTAGCAAAACCAACGAAAGGGAGATCATGTTAGTCTCCGATTATGGGCATGGGGATTCTATCGTTATTTTCCCCTTCTCCCATTAAAATCAATAATGCGATGTAGGGCACAATCCAGCCCTGCATCGCGTTATTGATTTTAATGGCAGATGGGGAAAATAACGATAGAACCCCAGTGTCCACAAACAGACTCACGTGATCTCCCTTGTTAGTTTTGCTAATGGAAGTTCTCTCCCCTTCCATTCTGTAACGTGGGCAAGCACCTCACTATCATCACATTGGTGGCTGAAGGTGCTGATAAGGGCTTAAATTAGAAGCTGTTTTAAGTTAAAGGTTGCCATACCAAGCCAAAGCAAGTGAAGCCCTGACCCTGTTGAAACCAATAAGAATTTTGCTCTTAGCTTCAATGGGGTTAGGATTCCACTCAGTCAATTTACACAATGTATGAGCCATCCTGGCACCCTTAGAATACACAGTGTACAGGACGCGCTTATCTGGCACATTTTGCAAAGAGACCATGTTTACTTCATCCACACTGCAACTCCCACCATTACTGTAAGCATGAAAATGGTACCTTTCTGATAGTATTTTGAATTATGAGTCCATCTGAATCCAGTGCAGAGGCCAAAGTCAGTCAGCTTGATATGCCCATCAAGGTCTATCAGAATGTTGTCAGGCTTGATGTCTCGATGGATAAACCCCATTTTGTGCACGCTTTCGATGGCCAGCGTGAGCTCTGCAATGTAGAACCGTGCCAGCTTCTCTGGAAAGACTTCCATCCGGATCAGCAGACTCATCATGTCCCCACCCGGGATATAGTCCATCACAAAGTACAAACTATCTTTATCTTGGAAAGAATAATAGAGCTTGACTACCCATTCGTTGTCGGCCTCAGCAAGGATGTCCCTTTCAGCTTTGACATGGGCCACTTGGTTGCGATTCAGGACATCTTTCTTCCTCAGGGTTTTCATGGCATACAAGGCGTGTGTGTCCACTTTGCAGGCAAGGCATACCTCTCCAAAAGCACCAATCCCTAGGGTCTTGATCTTCACAAACATAGACTTTTCCATTTTGGCCCTCTTCAGCCTGTTGTAGTTTGACTCCTTCTGGTAGAGAATCTTCCTCATTTGCTCTTGCTCTGCTTCGCAAAGGCCAGCCTTGATAAGAAGGAAAACCGGAACAGCCAAGATAATTACACTTACAGTAAGAAACCAGTGCAAGCAGTCTTATGATTAGGAGAAATTAATCATGTCCTAGAAAATATACACAAGTTTCTTTTGCTCTCCCTCAATACATCTATATATTTTGACCCCAACAGGTTAGCTGCATCATGGTCTATTCCTAGTAATACTAGTATTACTAGTAAGTCTAGTATTCCTAGAATATCATGCTCTAGAATATCAAATAGATTATTTATAATTATGATAATAATTCCTGGTCTAATACTAGTATTACATTTTGGTCTTTTACTATTGATAAGAGATGCAGATGAAATAGTTAAAATTATACCTTTTATTGGACCAACGTTGGTTGGTGAGAATATGCAAGCTTTCAGAGAAGGGGTCTGTGTGGCCTGAAAGCTTGTATATTCTCACCAACAGAAGTTGGTGCCATGATCTTGAGCCTAAGCGAAGTTTCCAGAATGACCAATAGGAGTTTGTTTCAATAAGGAACTCGGGATGATACCCCTGCAAACCCACAGTGTGCACTACATTTAGTCATCTGTTTAACGTACCTCGTTGGGTTGTTTTGTTTAATATACCATGGTTGATAAGATCCTGTGACTTATGCTAAAAGTGTTTGGATTGAGGGATGGATTGATACCTAAATTTGTATGTCAAAAGGTTTATTTATGTATGTGTTTTTTAGTACTATTATAGGTTGGATAAGGGTGATTATTGGAATGATGAGACAATAAGATCTATACGTATATATATATATATATATATATATATATATATATATATATATAGTACCAGTAGAGGTTATTTTCCTATTGGATTATAAATTATTAAGAGAAGTATATTGTTATTATTAGTATTAGTATTATTTTTTTTAATCATTATTATTGTTATCAATTTGTGTGTATGTATGTTTTAAATTGTTGTTATATGTTTTTTGTGGGCCATGGTGAAAGCCCGTGCCGAATAAATTTATTCTACTGGTTTAACGTACCTTTTCTTAAGCTCAGAATCAATGTAACAAAAAACCTGAAGGAGACTGAGATAAAGTAGTTCAAATAGTATCTTTTATTGAACCAACTTTTGTTGGGAGAATATGCAAGTCAGAACTATAGACTATAAAAGATATCATCTGAAAAACTTTGTCTCCATCTCTT
The DNA here is from genome assembly GCA_003113815.1 of Sphenodon punctatus. Classification (NCBI taxonomy): domain Eukaryota; kingdom Metazoa; phylum Chordata; class Lepidosauria; order Sphenodontia; family Sphenodontidae; genus Sphenodon; species Sphenodon punctatus. The sequence continues at coordinate 2,486,991 of QEPC01008452.1, read as the reverse complement.
ACATTTGGAACTGCCATGGCAACCACCCTCTTTCTGTAGACTAAAAGAGGAGACAATAAAAAATCAGAGGCAGTAAAAGAAAGGACTAATGGCATTTAGGGAGCACGTCAAATTGCATTAATAGTGACAAGATGGTATCTGCTAGATATAACTTCTACTTATAGGCTATTGCACAATGCAATGTAATCTGTAATATGCATATTCATTTGTTACCGAAGTCTATGAAATTCTGATCTTTCACAGGTTGAACGGTTTGTTTTTTACATTAGTTCCTGGCTATGTGATATTGAGATTTCTCAGTGCAACAGCAGCACCTCATATGGTGACCTCTGCAGCAGTTGAGAACATTAGTCCCTGTGCAGACTAGCCACTGTACACATCTATAAATAATGGCTTCTCAGAGCTTAAACGCAGATGGCTGATACTTCAGACTGCACAACAGTTTCCATTTCTAATCACCAAGTTTTGGTTGTCCAAAATTATTCTATTCTTGGGCTCCTCTTCAAATTATTATTTTACGTTTAAAGCAGGAAAAAGTTGGCCATTTTTAAGTATAAGGAATGGGAAAGTAGCAGGAGAAATGCTCCTGTCATTTTGAAAATATCAATTTTTTCTTTTAAATAGCACTGAAATGGCCAAAGTTTTTCTTTTAAATAGCACTGAAATGGCCAAAGTTTGAAAGCTGGAAATAGGCAAGGAGGTAGTTCTCACTGAGTAGTGCTGGGTCTCATCCTAGAGATTTGACCGAGCTACAAACATTTGAAAGTTCCGTACCAAAGTTGTGCAACAGATGAGTTCTGCTGAACTTACTAAGTCCACCTATGGAAGGCTACATAGACTCTGCAGGTCCAGCTAAATGAGCTCTGCGCACAATTGACACATGAAACACATGAGACTTTACTAGGAAATTAAACTAGGAGGCAACTTTGCCCCTTTGGAACAGGGGTGTGGTACTTTGCTTCTATGGTTGAGCCAAGTGGGTGTGTGACCACTTCCTATTAATTAACATTGCAGAGAGTTATTAACCCCCAGATTTGAATGGTTATATGACTAGCTTTGCTCCCAGGTGAACTAGTAGTTTACTCCAGCACAAAAGTCTGTTTCAAGTTATCTTGCCTTGACTAGTCACCAGCATTGCTGAAGCTAGTGGAGAGAGTCCGCAAGGGCCAAGGCAAACCTTCCCCAGGAGACTGTACATGAAACCTCTGCTTTGGTATCCATACAGTTTCAAGTTCTTACTGTTAACATATATGTATGAGAGAACGTTAGAATAGTAAGAACTTGGAACTATGTGGATATTTTGGGATGACATTGCAAAGCTAAACTTTATCAAATCTTACATCGACTCCGTTGCCAAGTCCTGTCGCTTTGCCCTCCATCACATTGCTCGGATTCACCCCTCTCTCTGTCTCCTCAGCCAAAACCCTTGTTCACGCCATGGTCATCTCCCGCCTTGACTACTGCAACCTCCTCCTTACTGGCCTCCCCCACTCTCATCTGTCCCCCCTTATTTCCATCCAAAACTCTGCTGCTAGGGTCATCTATTCGGCCAGTCGCTTCGACCATGTGCAGCCTCTCCTCTCTTCGCCTCACTGGCTCCCCGTCCCCCAATGCATCCTTCACAAACTCCTGGTATTTACCTACAAAACCCTCCACAGCCTGCCCCCCCTACCTCTCACCCCTCATCTCCTTACACACTCCTGCACACACTCTCCATTCCTCCTCTGTCACCTCCCTCGCTCTCCCTCATCTCCCCTGCTCTGCTAACCGCCTTCGTTCCTTCTCCCTTGCTCCCCCCCATGCCTGGAACTCCGTCCCTG
>QEPC01008452.1:2470352-2482434 GCA_003113815.1 Sphenodon punctatus | reverse complement strand
TGCTGGTGCTATAAAAATGCTTGTAATAATAATAATAAATATATATACGCTGACTCAAATGAAAATTACCCTACTTTAGTGCCCTAACCTGAAGCACTCTGCTTTGGAAAGGTTATTTTTTGAGTTACTCTGATACCAGTCTGACTCTGATGAGCTTTTAATCAAACAAAAAGAGGAGAATTACTTTGGCCATTTCTTGCTCCAGTTGTAGCCTTCTGTTAATCTTTTGCTGATAGGTCTTTAGGACATTTTCTATGTGCTGTTCCATGTAGAACTTAAAGGCAAATGGTGAATAAGTCTTAATACGGGATTCTCTCTTTTCTTCATCTTTGCCGTTCTTCCGAACCGGCACAGGAGAGGTCTGGATCTGTTTTTTATCCTTCCCTGTTTTTTCCACCTTAGCATTTTTGTTACCTTTGTCATTTATTTCACCATTTTCCTCTGCTTTGTTGCCCGTTGCACTGGGAACTCCCCGTAGGGTCTGTTCTACACCCATACATAAGCAGTTGATATCTAACTGCTCTGAGTTACTGGGCAGCAGCAAATGCTTTGGGTATGGTGGCGGTGGACACCTTGGCTCCTGGTTGCTGTAATCAACATCTAATTGATAGGCATTAGCTCCTCCAACAGGGATGGAGTGTTGTTCAATAATCTCTAAGCCATCTACAGCTGGAGTTTGTGCAGGCAGCCAGGCAGGGTGGGAAGGCCCAACAGCTGTCTGAGGTTCAGGTCGCATCACTCTCATGCTCTTCACTGGCTGGAGAATATGAGCAGATGTGACTGCTGTGATGGTGTTTGGAGAGGTGATGGAAGGGTCAGGTTTGCTAGGAGGAACCTGTCTCTCTCGCTGCTGCTGATGGTTGTTAAAGGAGTTTGTTCTGCTTGGCACTGAGGCATCCGGTCTGAAGGCTACATGCTGCCGCGGGGAGGTTTCTATCCCTGGGGTTTGCAGAGAATCACGGCGTGATGGTGTGCTTGCTTGCCACTGCTGGACTTGAGGGTTATTCATGTCAAATAGCTCCATGTTCAAGCTGTTTCTAGAGGGGGTTATTAGATTTTGTGGCGGGCTGTCTGAAAAATCATTAGCAAACGCTGGACCCCTGGCTATCACGTGCATCTGATGAGAGGAAGGACTTGCTTGTTTGTGATGAGAATGTGGCATATACAGACTTGCTGGTGCCTGCTGAAATCCATGGCTGGAGTTATTTTGAACAACTGTCCCTTTATTTGGAAGATTCGTGTATCCTGCCTCCTGCTGCATCTTGTTTTGAAAGGACGGACTGCGCTGAATGCCGTAACCCATCGCTTCCCCCTGCACCATCATGTGTGGCCTGCTGTAATGTGGGCTGTTGGAGCCATGTGGAGCCTGTAACTGTAAAGCCTGGCTGCTGTGATTAGTCACTGGATAATTAATGACAGGGGATTCCATGTTTGCAGGGTATGCTTTTTGTTGGTGGCTCCCAGTGGTGCTATGAGAACCCACCCCAGGAGGTCTCTGGACTGAGGAATTCATGACAGCAGACTGGGGAGCAGAGAGCAAGTAGTCCATGTAGGGCCTTGGAACTTCACCGAGCAAGTTTGCCCCTTCTGCTCCAAAGCCTGACCCTTCATAGGCAGCGTTATTCAGCTGATGATAGGACGGAAAAGACTCATTTGATCCTTCAAAACTCGGCCTGCGGGTTACATTATTTGGCACGATGCCCTTTCCTTTATAAACAGAAAAAGAGACACACACAGAAAGAAGGGTATTAGCAAATCATTCAGGTGAATAAATTACATTACATTATTCATTCATGTATTATGAGGAAATCTTCATGAATTTACTCCTTCCTATCTTTCTGCCCTCATTTCCCACTACATTTCTCCCCAGGAGCGTGGCTCCTTCTCTGCCACTCCCCTTACCTGCACCAGGTGAGGGTAGTGCTCTGTATCTCCCTAAACCAGCTTTGTCCCTTCTCCCATGCTGCCCCTACATCTAGAGCTCCCTCCCTGAACGACACCGTCAGCTCCATTCCCCCTGACCTTCAAATCCCTCCCAAAACCTACCTTGTACATGCACCTGCAACTTCCCGAATGTATCCCTGTCTCTCCATATGTTCCCCTTATCCACTGCAGAGTTCATGTCCCTCGGGCAGAGACCCATTTCTAATAATTACTTTTTAGTGCCAGGCACATTGCTGGTGCTATACTACTTACTACTACACACACTGCACAAAATGTTTATATTACATACATCAAACTCAATTTGGACCCCTCTGAAATTTTTTAATTGGCTACAAATTGTCTGTTATTTTTTAAAAAACAAAAAAACTCCAGGTCTCTAGCAAATTTTGTGACAAGCCTCACCACACATTTTACAAAATTGTGTCAATAAGGGCTCAAATTCTTTAGATATGAAATCATTAGGTTGGATTTAAAAGTTGAAACAGCATCAGAGCTGTGAATCACAGAGAGAATGAAACAGCTACAGATCTGAATGCACTGATCTTGAAATACTGAGGTCGAGCAGCAGCTACATCAATGGGTAAGATGTTGCTAAGGGGGCAGATCTGACAACACAACTGAAAACATCATCTGTTTCTCAACAGGGCACAAATTGTACTAGGTGGATTACAGACACACAGGAAGAAGCAGTCCTGTCCCAAAGAATGTACATTCAACACACTGCACAATTGAATAAAGCTAGCCATGATTCCCTTTTACTTGCAACTATTTAAGAGATTTATCCCAGGGCCAAAGTTGCAAAGACTTTGTGACAATAATGAAGGTCCATGGGGATGTATGTGGATGGGCATAATGCAGGGGTGGACAAATGGCGGCTTGGGAGTCAAATGCAGCTCTTGGCCTTTGTAGCCATGTCAAGTGATGGGCCTGAAGGTGACCCCTTGAAACAACAGTTTGCACATCAAACAGTTTTAAAACAGAGGCTCATCAACAGACAGCAGGGGCCTTGCAGCCATTCTCTCTGATTTAGTTCGTTGGTTCCGGTGTTAAGCGGGTTTATGAATTGTAGTTTCCAGGCCTAGATTTTCAAGGTTCTCTTTCAGGACAAGAGCTGAAAGATCAGCGATTCCAGAACGCGTGATAAAGTTCACCAAATAGGGCTGCTGGGACAGCTTATTTTTTATCTCTCTCATATATCCACAACTAGTGCCAGACAGCAATTATTTTATTTTTATTTATTTTGTTAAAATATGTTTTCAGCATAAGTCAAGGCAGAGAATGGACCTAGACTGTCAAGAGCAGCCAGCCAAACTCCCAAACAAGTCAAAATACTTTCCTGGCAAAGCAGACAGACGCACAATCAGTTATGTACCACCTGAGTTTTGTATTCTCTGAGCTAAGAAACTAGAGGCACACATCATGGGATTACCTCACTGTAATATTCTGTTTATACAAGGCCAAGGCAATTGAAACCCTAATGCAGCAGAGATTCTTAGAATAGAGTCTGAAAAATGTGAAGCAATTAATCAAAGGGAACACATGCATTTAAGGGTTTGGAATTCTAGGACATTTGAAAGAAGAAAGCCTATAAAATAAGACAAAGCTCAATCATCGAGCAGTTCTGCTGACATTTTATGTTTTCCCTAATGTTTAGCCGAGGTCCTGTCTCCAGATGCCTTAAAGTCTTACAGCCAAGGCTAAGGCCGCATTCACCATGTTGGGGAAACCATGTTGATTTTTCTCCTTCCACGCTTCTTTCCACAAGACTTGTCATGTGAAGGGATGGTCTGGCAAACAGGATGGTAATGGCCAGGGCTACCCTGCATTGCTTCTCCTTAGGCCGCATTCACATCTGCAGTGGCAGTGGCAGCAGAGAGAGCGGCGAGGGAAGACGCGGCAGCAGGGAGGAGCCGGATGACAGGAAAAGAGCCGGTGTGAACGGGGATCTGCCGCGGCTTCTCTTGCGCATGTCAGGGCAGGGATTTGCACCCTAACAGGTGCAACAGAAGCCGCGGCAGATCCCCCATTCAACACCGGCTCTTTTCCTGTCATCCGGCTCCTCCCTGCTGCCGCGTCTTCCCTCGCCGCTCTCTCGGCTGCCACAGATGTGAATGTGGCCTACGGAGAAGCAATGCAGGGTAGCCCTGGCCATTACCATCCTGTTTGCCAGACCATCCCTTCACATGACAAGTCTTGTGGAAAGAAGCATGGAAGGAGAAAAATCAACATGGTTTCCCCAACATCATCCCCATTAGAAAGAAAATATTTGACCCTTTTCTTCCCCCAAAGCAGAAAAGGCAGCAGAACCCAAGTCCAACTGTAAAAGAGCTTGGTCATCCTTGGTGAAGGTGGGGGGAGAAGAGTTGTTCCTTTAGCACAGCCTGCCTCCCCAGCTCCCCAGGAGCAGCTCCACTCACTGGGGCACTCTGGATTGGTTCGGGGAGAGAGGCTGCAGCTCCTTCAGCCTAGGTCATCTTTCCCAAGAAAGCTCTGGGAACCTTTTGGCCTCTACCACTGGCTTGCTTAATCTCAACTACCTTGTCAGCACAGAACCTGGGTCTGCAGACTGCTAACAGCAGAGCTCTGCCATTAAGATGGCTGAAGCTGGGGCCTTGTTGCAAAGGGGAAGAGCTCTAGACATAAGTCATGGCACTGTGCTAATTAGCTCAAGCATGTTTATATTAGAGGAACCAATAGAAGACGTGCACCAGTGAAACGAGATTGAACTTAAATGTTCAGATGATGGTCAGCTGTGCGCCTTTAATACAAATGAGGTACAACCCTCAGCTCTCCAAACCACAGTGTCCGTATCACAAACAGAAGTGCCACCTGGAACCCCTACATCTCAATAGTACTAGAATCTGAGTAGAACACCTCTCTTACGGGGTCCCATTAGGCGTGCCTGCTGAATGTTCTAGAGTTCTTTGTGCTGCAAGGCTGTGAAATCTAAGCATGGATTTAAATCAGAGATACTTAGATCTTGGTTCAGTCACCAGTGGCTCTTCACCTGAAGAGTTCTTCACAGGTGCATCAAGCCTAGCTTGAAGTGCTGATCAGCTGTTGAGTGCTAACCTATCAACTGTTGATGCTAAAGAGCTGATCTGCATTCAGAGCTGTATTTTCAAACAGCAGTTCTAGCTCATGATTGTGAAGATAACCTGGAAGACATGAATGGACCATAAACCAGTGAGCTGATGCTCCAAAGTGTCAGCTGCCTCATCCTGTACCACTGATCACTTGGCAGAAGCACCCAACTGATGCATTTTCCCTACAAGGCCAGACTGCCTTCATTATCTCCACAGGTGCTAAAATCCCCCTTAGGTTCCCTACCCCACTTCTTAAACGTTTGGCCTTTCCAAATAGCTTTTATTATGCAGTTATACATTGCCAGGACAAATGTTCTACAGCGTACTGAAAGTTAAGCATGTAGATACATTAAAAAAAGGTTTAACTATCTTTTCATATTTGGCTTATTAAATATTCTTTTTAAATTGTTCAAACATAGCTGCTGCAAGATTTCCATCCTTGAGGGAGCAACACATACAGACAAAATCCATGGGCAAGGGTACATGTAAAAAGCTTATGCTGTGTAACTGGGCAGCCTGATTCCAGTACGTTGTTTCAGGATGAGTACCCCAAACAGGCTTGCTTCCCTTGAGTTATCCTCACCCAGTGCCCATTTATTTACAAGGCACAGTCCTTCCTATGTACATATGGGCCATAAGCCAGATCTGAATAATCTGAGCTCCCAGCCTTTGGTCTGGCTTTCCCAACCTCCTGGTGCCTGGAACCCTGGTTTCTTGTAACAGCTGGCTAGTCTTGGTGACACAAGGCCCCATCTGCCACAACTCCCTTATGGCCTGGAGCCTTCTCCCTGGTGGTCCAGCTGTCACTGAGCTTCAGCTCAGCCTTTTATACTGAGCCTTGCCCCACCTGGCTTGTTGTTTCCTGCCATGCCCAGCTGGGGTCAATCAGTCATTCCCAACTGGCTTCTTTGCTCCTAACTCCCTTAAAGGGCTCAGTGCTTGCAACTTCCTGGCTGGATCCCTGCAAGGACTTATCCCAGATCCTTGAACCCAGCCCTGCGAACTTCGGGGCTGTCCTGTTACATGCTGTTATTGCCCATGCTGTGCTTGTGGTATGATTAAAGGCTTCTGTTCTCTGCTATCAATTCAGCTGGTTTCAAGATTAACAAATTCACATTAAAATATATTGCCAGAGAAATATAATTTGAAGGAAACCTGTGCTTACCTGGTGAAGTCTGCTTAATTACACGTACTATTTGCTCATTTCTAGGATCCAAGTAGCCCATCTTACTAATGTACTCCAAAGCTGCTTCAATGCTTCTGCTGCCTGTCTGTTTGAGTGCTCTCACGGCCATCTCCTAAATAAAATAAAATAAATCAAGAAATCAAGGAGGTGACATGTTGTCCGACAAATACAAAGTATAATATCCTGGTGTCAGTGCCACCAAGCCTTTTAATACATTTTAACTGACACCAGATCCAAGCTGACTAGAGCCAATTGAATCTGCCCGGTTTCAAGAGTGGTGTGACTTAGTGATTCAAACACACAAAATTCAGGCAAGCTATTCCAAACCCACTCCCAAAGTGGGCACAGCTGCCATTTGGCATAGGACAGAGCAGCAAATGCTCAAGTTAGTCAGTCACCTTTTTCATTTACTCTAGCACCAGATCAGCTTAATTTAAAACATTTGTTTAAATAATTCCAGTACTGCAAGTATTTTAAAAAGGGAAAATACATCTATGAAGAGAACAAGAATCTTATATGGATTGGGCATCTATAAGGAAATTCAAATAGCACATTCCTTATACAATACACGCTGTGTAGGAAAAGCCTGTTTAAAGGTCAAGTTCTCAGTCTGCCCACCATAACTTACACTGTTTTAAAAGCTATTCTCATTCTCTCCTCCAGACATGACCCAAGCTGAAGCTTAGGGAAAGAGGAATTACGTCTCTAAGCCAGTGCAACTGCTACACATTTCAAGTCACCACGGATAAGTCAGCATTTGAAACAGGCAATTGGTTACTTTAGGCCAGTAAGTGATAGTTACCACAGACATTACAATTCCCATAACATGTGAATGCAGGATGGATGCTACTGGGTTTCTTCCAAGATATTCATGGCTATCTGTACCACTAACACACTAACGAAAAATGCCAGTCATCTGGTCACCCTCCCCAACGGAGACTGTTCCCCTGCAGAATGGTGAGGGATTCAGAGGAAAACCCAGCAGTCCACGGCTGTGTGCAGAGAGGGAGACACAGGGCTGGAAAAGCATTAGGAGCTCAGCAGCTTCAGCCAGCCAGCAAGGGTCTAACCAGTTTGGCTGCCAGCTACAGCATGTGGTTGCACACAAGGGACAGAGGCGCCAACAACATGGCAGGGGACCCCCAACCCATTCCCATGCTTCAATGAGTCTTGTCATTTGCTTTAACAAAAAATACAACACAGAAAGAGATTACTGTCTCACCCCAAACACATATGTTGCTCCCCATCCTCCTTGCCCCCTTCCCAGCCTATTATTGCTTCTCCTCTCTCCCTCTTGTTCTTTGACTCTCTCCTCCTTGCCACCCCATTATTTTGGAGGGTCCCTCTAACGCAGTCAGTATGTGGAGCTAGCAAACAACATCTTGCACCCCACCCAGAATACCGTCCATGGCTCCGTCCCCCAGTTTGAGAGCCACTGTGTGCATTTTAAAGAGCATGACTGAAACATCGAACCCCAGGCTGCATGGCTGCAAGAATGCTGAAAGGCTAGATGTGGATTTCCTAACATCTGAAAAATGCTTCCGCCAAAAGAGAAAATCCTGTGGGAAATTCTTTCCATCACACATAATCATTTATCATTGATTTAAAATTGCTCTTAATAATGTGTTGATGCCAGAAAAATATGTCAGCTACAGAAAACGTGAACCAAATTACTGCCTTTCTATGAATTATGAGTCAAAAATCTCAAGAGGAAAATTCAAACTTGCTACAAATATTCCGCAAGTAGGCCCTCTGAGCAATGGGCTGCTGTTCTAGGGCCTAGGTTAGGTTCTCAAACTGGGAGCAGGCCTCCTGGGGGGAGGGGGGGGAAAATAGGTATTCGGGGGGTGCACGAAAAGGACCTCAACTGGCAAACTCCTAGCTCCACATTCACACTGAGCTAGAAAGAATCTCCAAACTAAGAGGGTGGCATGGGGGAGAAAGAATCAAAACAACATGAGAGAGAAAAGGAGGACGCAAGCAACAAGAGAGGAGGATGCAAGGGGTGTGGGGGGAAAGGGTCTCAACTGTGACAGACAAGTGGAAAGAGGGGAGCAGTTCAAAGAAGTTTGAAAACCACTGCTCCAAAGGATGTAGCCCCTATGTGGATGCACACTGGCAGAGCTGTACGGGACTAGACTGATTAGCACAAGCTGTGGGCCTGGAGTTTTCATGTTTGATTCTCAGTTTAGAAGTAGGGTAAATACCTCCCGCCTTTAAAAGAGGAGACTTATGAAAAATACATGTTTCAGGGCTGCACTGGCACCAATGCAGTTCTGCACCATGTATTTTTCATAAGCGTCCTCTTTTAAAGGGGAGGTATGGTAACCCTATTTACTATTTAGGCTTGTTGCTGTCATTGTTCAGGGCAGCTGACTGGTGCTTTGCAAGCAAATCAGTTGCTGATGCATGTTAGGGCTGAAAAAAATATCTGCAGCAAATATATTTCTGTATGTGCAGTAGCCCTGTGGTTCTCAAACTGGAGGATAGGGGATGACTCTGTTCGGGGGGGGAGGGGACGGACATAACCACCCCCTCACTGCTCTGTAGTCCTTGCACCTTCCCAGAGAGCAGGATCGGGGAAGCAGCAGTTTGAGGGAGGCTGGGAGTTTCCTGTCTTGGGGAGTTGCTGCAGTGAGAACCAGAAGGAGGAGATCAATGAACGAGCCCTGTACTTCTCAAAGGCTGGGGATTGCAAGCAGCACAGCGACTGTTGCTGTCAGCACCAAGAAGGCCTTATGACTCTGCCCTCCCACCCCCGTTGTGTCAGACAAGAATCTGCTGCCTGTCCCCAGGAGCACGCGCTGTGGAGAGCTTGTGGCCCCAGTGTCTGCTGAGTCTTTGCACTGCTCTGTGCTCCCTGTACCTTCCCAGCGGAATAAAGCAAGGCTCTACAGAGAGCAGTGTGACCAGACCCAGCAACAGCGCCGTATTATTTATTTTATTTCTTCGTATTTCCTGGCTGCCCCCTCCTGCAACAGCAGCTCGGGGCGGCTCACAACAGATCTAAAATATATAAAATATATAACACAATTTCCCAATAAATAACAAATATAAAAACAACATGGAACCCAAGGCGGAACCAATAAAAAACCTGACCCTGCCCCCTACCCAGCCCCCCCCCCTTCCCCGGCCCCCTCACCAAATGCCTGGTGGAACAGCTAGGTTTTACTTTGTCTACGGAAAGAGGGGAGGGTCTGGGGCAAGGCAAACCTCTGTTGGGAAGGAGTTCCACAGCCATGGTGTAGCCACCAAGAACGCCTCCCTCATTGTCACCACCTGAGATACCCGGGGGACTCCAAGGGAGGTGTCCCCAGCCGATCCAGAGCCCGGGGAGTGAGGCGATCCTGCAGATAAGCAGGGCCCAGGCCGTTTAGGCCTTTATACATAAAAACCAACACCTTGAATCGAGCACAGAAGACTACAGGCAGCCAGTGCAGAGAGAGAAGCAGTGGTGTAATGTGCTCGCAGCGACCCGTCCCCGCAATGCGAAGTAAAAACTACAGCTGAAATGGAGAACCAAATTTTTTTCTACAGTTAATATCCGGTATTCTGGATAGCACGGTGGTTATCTGGTAACTATCTGGCAACTGCAGAGGTTAACCACGAAACTGGAATACCGGGTAGTCCTGTTCACTGATTAAAATTTACTACCACATAACCAAACCAGTCTGGATAAAGATAGGGAGAAGGAGAAACGGGGGGGGGGAGGTTAAACGGTAATGTAGTAAAGAGCAATGTCAGTAACCAGAAATGCGGTAAATGGTATGGAGTAAACTGAAATCCAGTTAACCAGGTATCTGCCGGATACTAAGCCAGATACCATTTGGAATGTGATTAGATACTGGGATATATTTGTATTTTAATATTGTGAGCCGCCTTTGGCAGGAAGGGTGGGGTAATAAATGTGAATAAATAAAATAAATAAATATCCAGCCGGATGCTGGATACTAAACTGACTCTAATAAAAGTCTCTCCGAAAGAGGGACCTGGCCCAACCAGTGCAAATCCATGGTGTGAACTGGGCTGCAAAGGAGGTGAAACCCGTTTCTTCCCGCCGGGTCTCCTTCTTATGCAGCCAGGACGCCATGGAAGAAGCCCAGACAGTGTGAGCACGCCTCTGAAAAGAGAGACAGTGACTCCCAAAATAAGGGACATAATTTGCATTAAAATTGCCTATATATGCAAATTCAGAGTAGTCTATTACTTAACTCTGAGGCTGGGTTAAACCACCACTTTTTTTTTTTTTTTTTTTTTAAAGCAATCTTAAAAAGTTCAAGGGCTTTCATATCCATACAACAACCTCATTCATAAGCCAGACAAACCCTTGTCCTGCCAGTCTTTATGTCTAAGCTCTATCACAGCACTTCCATCAACTGCTTGGCCTTTACACCCAATGCCCATTTTTTTCCTTACTATTTAAAAAAAGATTAATCACATTAGCCCCTTACAAGGGCCCATTTGAACTCCTAGCCAGCTCCCCCCCCCCGCCCCCCCAAAAGAGAAATGCTTAGAAATCAGAGCTCTACATTGCCCCACATGGAGTGTTTTTCATTCCAAAGACTGATATTTTTTTCCCAAGTGTTGGAAAACCTTATTCTTCTCCCTGAAAAGAGAAGAGTCATTAATGAGTCAGAGAGAATCCATTATTTCTCCTATGGGAGGGGCTGCTGCTCAGAACTAGCTTGGGACAAACTGGTCTGGCTCTTTAGGGTGAAGAATTCAAATCATTGTACCACTGAGGACATGCATATTGCTCTCCCTCCCACCTCCCTTTCTAATCTGGGACTTTACAACAGTTTGTAGGTACTGCGGTACAGATAAAAGAGGTGTGAAATCAGGGGCATCCTGGAAGATCCAGGACACTTGAGATATATGGAGCAGAGAACTGCAGGAACATTTCATGTATGGGGTCTTAGTGCAACGGAATCAGAGCACTTCCTCCCCTTAGTGGAAACAATGGGACTGGTGCTGCCCTCACCTTGGGGAAGGGGAAAAGCTGGTTCCCAGTTTGTGCATCTGGCAAGTTGGCTGCCGGGTAAATGGGGAGGGGGGGGTGTTCTGTCACAAAAAGGAGGAGGTGGGTCTGCCACTGGGGAGAGAGGAGGGGACAGGTGGGTCTGCCAGGGGCAGTGGAAGAGTTGGGGCTGATGTTGGGACAGTAGGGCTTAGGGATGTGATGAGGCACTAACAGGCGTGTGGTGAGTGTAGGGACTGGCGCTCCTGCGCCTGCATAAGGGTAGCCATGTGGGGTTACTGATAGTTGCTGGTCTGTCATTGAGAGGGGAGGGGGAAAGGGAGCATTCTTAATAAAAAGCTTCTTCCCCCATCTTTCCCTCTCCATCCAACTACGCTCTCCAGCCAGCCAGCTACAGTTTCTCTCTGCACGTCCATCTAATCCTTCCCATTCATGCCTCCACACCCCCTACTCCCACCCACACATGCACTCTCCCTCCTCCCCTGCATGCATTCCCTCCCTCCATCCCTGCATCTGTCCTCTCAGCTCCATTTCCCAGTGTTTGCTTGCCAGATGCTGTCACTGGGGGATTCCTGTGGCCATGTTTTTTCAAAATGGAAAATTTGTCTTTCAAAATATTGTGCAGTTTCTCAACTGGCCATACCTCCCTCTTTTGAGCAACAGTTGCTGCATGTATAGCATACAGCTGAAATGGAAAGATTAATATTTGCCTTTAAAAATAAGAGAAACATTCCTTTGCATTTTGATCTCCCTTCCTCAACTATATCAACATTTAAGAGATGAACCTAAGAAATGATTTTGTGGATTTTGTACTTTAGATAATTCCTTGAAAGCTAACTTAAGATTTCATATTCATTTAGTTCACTATTATTATTATTTTATTATTAA
>QEPC01008452.1:2433855-2449354 GCA_003113815.1 Sphenodon punctatus | reverse complement strand
TATTGGAATCCGTGGGAGGCAATAATTTTGCCAAGGGACAGGGTGTAAATAGAGAAGAGGAGAGGGCCAAGGACAGAGCCTTGGGGGACCCCGACCGAAAGGGGGAGGGAGGAGGAGGTCGACCCAGGGAGCGAGACTGTAAAGGAGCGGTCAGAGAGGTAGGAGGAGAACCAGTCAAGGACAGAGCCGTGGAAGCCCAAAGAATAAAGCGAGTCCAGTAGGAGCGAGTGGTCGACAGAGTCAAAGGCAGCGGAGAGATCAAGGAGGACAAGAATGGAGTAGTGGCGCTTAAATTTAGCGACAAGTAGATCATTGGTGATCTTGGCCAGGGCAGTTTCAGTAGAGTGGAGGGGGTGGAAGCCGGATTGGAGAGGGTCCAAAGAGGAGTTGGCAGAGAAGAGGTCCAGGCAGCGGGAGTAGACGACAGGTTCCAGAAGCTTTGAGGCAAAGGGAAGGAGGGAGACTGGCCGGTAACTAGAGATCGTGAGAGGGTTTGGTGTGAGTTGCCACCAATATGCTGATGACACACAGCTTTACCTCTCTTTTTCAGCCGACCCAGGCCCTGCCGTCTCCGTGCTGTCTCAGTGTTTGGAGGCCGTGGCAAATTGGTTATGGCAGAGCAGACTGAAGCTCAATCCCGATAAGATGGAGGTGATGGTGGTAGGCCGGGCGGGAGAGGTGTTGCCCCCTCTTGTGGAGGTGGTGCACCCCTCCGTGGCCCAGCAGGTTTGGAGTCTGGGGGTGTTATTGGATGCGGATCTCTGTCTAGATCAGCAGGTGGATACGGTGGCGAAGGCGGCGTTCTGCCAGCTGTATCTGGTGTGGCATCTGAGCCCGTACATCTCCAGACCCGACCTGGCCACTTTGATCCATGCCTTCATCACCTCGAGGCTGAACTACTGTAACGCGCTCTACGTAGGACTTCCCCTGACGCTGGCCCAGAGGTTGCAGCTAGAGCAGAATGCGGCGGCCCGTCTCTTAACAGGGACAGGCCGACAAGAGCACATAACACCGGTGCTCCGTGCACTGCACTGGCTGCCTGTAACGTGCCGAGCCAGATTCAAGGTTTTGAATTTGATCTATAAGGCCCTACACGGGCCTGTTCATTTATACTCCCAGGAATTAAAAGACTGCCAATGTCACGTGCTCAGTTGGTATTATTGCAAAGCCTTTTAAAGCATGGGTGTAATATCCCACGCAAAGGTTTGGAAGAAAAAGACACTCCCCTCTTTAATTTTAGCACTGTTCCTGCTAAGATGTTCCAGCCCTGCGTAAGGAAGTGGAGGGTGGGAAACAGAGACTCTGTAGCTTTGGGGAATATTTCAATATAAATTTATCCTGAATGCAATTCCTCACCCTCTTCCTTTTCAACCAAAGCCCCCCCCCTACGTAGGACAAGAAACTAGGAGCTGCAGCTTTATTTTCTAAATAAGCAAACAGAGGAGACACAACGCTCCAATGAGGAATAGAGCGCAGAACTCTTAGCTTGGTTGCCCCAATGTTTAGCTACCCATTAACACTGCTGCAGTATCCAAGCAAATATTTAACTACCGGGCAATATTCAAAATCTTTCTCTAGTGAATTAATTAAAAAGCCTAGCCAGCTATTACTTCTACAGTTCAAGTGGTAGAGGTCTGAAAAGGGAATCTAGTAGTATGGGGTTCAAGTCTGACTTGTGTGTGGGCATATATTTTACTCTGTGATGGAATTTATTTTTTAAATGTTTGCCTTCAGAAACAGTTGACAGTAGGGCTGTTCCGAGTATTAAAAAAAATTGCGAGTATTTCTGAGAGTCCTCAGACAAGTCCTGAGTGTTTGGGTCAGTCCTCGGACCCTCAGAGAATACTTGGAATTCAGGAGTAAGGTGGGCAGAGGCCAGAGGGGACCTGTGGGGGGAGGGAACAGGCCAGTGGGGGCCAGGGAAGAGGGGTGGGGCCTAGTGGGGATCAGGGGTAGTGTACTTACTTACCCTCTGGAGGGGGTCCTATGATGTGTGGCCTCTTTCCGGGCTAGTAGGTTAAAAGACAAAAAAAACCAACAACTGGGCATGCTCAGACAGGCCTGAATGTCCCCTTCTGAGCAAGTTGGGGCAAGTCCTCTGAAATTAGATACTTGGCAAACCAAGGTGAATAGCCCGTTCCTCAGTAAATTCAGAGGAAAACCGAGGACTGAGTTGCAGCACTAGCTGACAGCTAAAAACAGGTGTGGGGTCATGCGACAGGAAATCATGGGTCACAGCTTGGACGGGGAGCAGTGTCAAGGGGATCCTGTCTCAATCTGGACTGTTACACACCACTGCATGTATCAGGTTCCGTAGTCACAAAAAAGTAAAATGCAAAAGGAAAGAAGACTGAAATATTGGTATGGTTCTCACATTCACACTCTACTTCCTACTATGAGGTTAGGGATTGTTCAGCATGGACTTGCTAGCACAGCAAACCCCTTCCTACTACCTGCCCCTGTGGGAAGGCAGCATGGGTTGTTTCTGTGTGCTTCTCTGTGGCCAAAACCGTTGCGTAAATGTGTCCTTCGTGTTTACAAAATCTGGGCCTTACACGTATCTGTATCTGTGAAGAAAACACAAACTCACAAGTACCTATGCTTAAAATGCTAGTATAGATGGGACAACTTGAGTTAAGTCAGCCAGTCAATGTCAATCATATACTCCACATTTAGAAAAATAAGGTATGGGGTTTTCAGATGGCTTCAGCTAGAGCTGAACTCTAAGTTCACTTTTACACAAGACAAAAATGGGTTCTTATAAGTGCTCGAGATAATACCGGGTGTTATAAATGCTGTGAATTTTATCTCATAGCCTTGTAAGACCCACCAGATGCGACTCTTACAAGGCTGTGAGGTCTCGCTGCATAAAGGGTGAATAGTGCATTCACACATTACAAAACTCCAGCATTTATAATGCCCAGTATTATCTCGAACACTTATAAGTACCCATTTTTGTCACATGTAAAAGCGGCCTTAGTGTGGACTATTCTTTATTATTTATATAGTACCAGCAATGGGCCTGGTGCTGAACAGTCATGATAAGAAACAGATCTCTGCCCCAAGGAGCTTACAATCTAGAATGGACAAAGGTGGGGGAGCAAGAAAGGGATTGGGCAGACAGGGAGATAGAGGGATACACTCATGAAGTTGAGCAGTTGCAGGTGCACACAATTGGCTTAGTTATGGGGAAGAGGGGGAGCCTGAGGGTAGACAGTCGTAAACAAGGAACCTACCCTCTCAGTTGGTGTTCCTCAAGGCTCTGTTCTTGGCCCTCTCCTCTTCTCGATCTATACCTCATCCTTAGGCAAACTCATTGCCTCCCATGGCTTCCAATACCACCTCTATGCTGATGACACTCAACTCTATCTCTCTACTCCCTCTCTCTCTCCCTCTGTTCAAGCTCGTCTCATCAACTGTCTCTCTGACATCTCTACCTGGATGTCTCAACGTCAACTCAAACTCAACATGGCTAAAACTGAACTCCTTATCTTCCCCCCTCATCCTTCCTCTCCTTCCTCACTGTCAATAACTATTGATGGAGTCACCATCCTGCCTGTCCCCCAAGCCCGTAGCCTAGGCTTCATCTTTGACTCAGCCCTTTCTTTTAAACCCTACATTGACTCTGTTGCTAAATCCTGTCGCTTCTCCCTCCATAACATTGCTAAGATTCGCCCTTTTCTCTCTGTCTCGTCTGCCAAAACTCTTGTTCATGCTCTGGTCATCTCTCGCCTCGATTACTGTAACCTCCTTCTCACTGGCCTTCCCCGGTCTCACCTTTCTCCCCTCATCTCTGTCCAAAACTCTGCTGCCAGGGTCATCTACCTCGCCAGTCGCTTCGACCATGTGCAGCCCCTCCTCTCTTCGCTTCACTGGCTTCCCCTTCCTGAACGAATCCTGCACAAGCTCCTAGTCTTCACCTATAAAGCTCTTCACAACCTTGCTCCCCCCTACCTCTCTGCACTTATCGCCCTCCATACTCCAGCCCGTGCACTTCGCTCCTCCTCTGTCCCTTCTCTCACCCTTCCACGCCTTCCCTGCTCCCCTAAGCGCCTTCGTCCCTTCTCACTTGCTGCCCCCCATGCCTGGAACTCCCTCCCTGTCCACATCCGCCTTGCCCCCTCCCTTCATACCTTCAAATCTCTCCTTAAAACTCACCTCTTTCGCTCTGCTCTGTCTGACTCTTTATCCTGCTGAGCCACTATTCCTATACCTACGATCGGTTTACCCTTATCCTTGCAACATGGACCTGCCTGCTGTCATTCTCATCGTAACCAAGCCAAGTACGTGCACTTGAGACCTCGCATCTTCATGAATGTTAGACCCCTTGTCTCTCCCTCTGTTCCCCTTCCTAAGTCTCTCCCCCAGCTCCTGTCTCTCAGATTGTAAGCCCTAGGGGCAGGGACCGTGTCTATTTTATTACTTTGTAAAGTGCCAGGTACACTGCTGGTGCTATATAAATGTTTGTTAATAATAATAATAATCTGGGCGTGAGGAGTTAGGGAAAGCCTGATAGAAGAGGTAGGCTTTCAGGAGGGATCTGAATGTTGGGAGGGAGTGAGTAGAAGAGTATGTGGGGGGACAGGACACAACACTAAGTCTCATTGGGAACGTTTCTTATAAAGCTGGCAAATCCTAAAGTTGACAGGAGATCTGGAGCAAGACCTATAATGCGCAGCTTTCTTACCACCACTTCAGCCCAGGGATTACTAAAGAAGTCTGACAGCACCAATATGGAAAGCGGGGCTGCAAGTCCAAAATAGATTCTAAGCCAGTAATTGAAAGTCAGGCTCCATATCTGTGCCTCCATAGACAGGAACCCACTTTCCAAACGTGTGGCACTGCTAGGGGCACTATTAGGTATTGCAAGTATAGTTTTCAAAAAGGCAGTCAACAAACATTTCAGCTTCTTGAATTTCCCAATTGCCCACAACTGTGCGCCATATAATAGGTGGGATAAGCATTTGGCCCTATAAACGGTCTGGGCCCTGCCTATCTGCAAGACCGCCTCACTCCTCGTGTCCTGGATCGGCCCCTGCGCTCGTCTGGGGATGCCCTGCTCAAGGTCCCCCGAGTTTCTTGGGTGGCCACGCAGGAGAGAGCATTCTCGGTGGCTGCGCCGCACCTATGGAACTCCCTTCCGGTGGGGGCCCGGCAGGCCCTGGACATCCCTTCTTTTCAGAAAAGTTGCAAGACCTGACTGTTCCGCCAGGTGTTTGGCAGGGGAAAGGGGTGATGGGTGTGTGTGTGTGTGTTGTTTTCTCTGTTTCCTCCTTTTAATGATGTGTTTTAATTGTTTTTTATTGTTGTAAGCCGCCCCGAGCTGCCTGTGGCAGGAGGGGCGGGGTAATAAGTTAAATAAATAAATAAATAAATAAATATACATATAGTGCGAGAGTTACCAAATGACCACCTCTCGTTCTGAAATAATGGGATATAGATCTCCCTACAAGATCTGCATGCCATTTCAGCGTGGGCAGTCCAGACACCATTGGACTGAAAAATTAGTCCCAGATATTTATATAATTTTACCTGATCTAGATGGTGTCCATCAACAAGCCAGCTATAAGTTCTACATCTAGGTGAAAAAAACAAAATTTTGGTCTTTTCATAATTGATTTTCAAAAAGTTCTGCCTGCAATACTCAGCAAAGGCAACCAACTCAGCGAAGACCACCAGGAGGCCTTTGCTAGGAGGTTAGTCAAACCACGGGTTACTGATATAGACTATTGATATAGCCTACCAGGAGGATATAGCGTCAGGCAGAAGAAAAAAGACACTAGACTTTTATATGGGCCTAGTTAATAGACCCTTAAAGACTGCTCCGTACCTAGAATTCGACCTGGAGTTGGCCCTTAGAAGATGTTATACCCTGGCTAGGTTGAACATTTTCCCCTCAGCTTTAACAGAGGGTCGATGGCGCGGTATTCCACTAGCCATGCGGCTGTGTAGCTGTACATTAGCATGTGTAGATGATACTGTTGAACATATGCTGTTAAGAGTGTGAACTATTCCTTGATCTCCGGGTTAAATTGTTAACTCCTTTAATAGAAGGATGTTCCGGGAGATCTCCTGCCAATATTGCTGAAGCACTGCTCTCGGGTGCCTCCAAAAGAGTTACTAGGCAAGTTGCCAGGTTTCTTT
Source organism: Sphenodon punctatus (assembly GCA_003113815.1). Classification (NCBI taxonomy): domain Eukaryota; kingdom Metazoa; phylum Chordata; class Lepidosauria; order Sphenodontia; family Sphenodontidae; genus Sphenodon; species Sphenodon punctatus. Next base: position 2,443,210 of record QEPC01008452.1, on the reverse strand, counting down.
TCGGGGCTTTACATTTTAAAGGTTCTAAGGCCCAGAGTGTAGTTCCTGTGGAGCCTGTATAGTGGAATATGGTGGACTATTTAGATTCTGATGGTCTGATAAATGGCTTGGATTTTATTGTTGTACGTATTATTCTGTTGGTACCCTCCACCCCGTATTTGGTTAATTATGGGAAGCTTGAGGGCAATTCAATTCGGGGTAGACGTGGGAAGACTTTATCTTGACTCCAATCTGGTGTCTGCTGCTTAACCCCAAAGTTGTTTCTCTTGGATTCAAATAGCATGACTAACAGCCAAGGCACATAGTGGTGGATCAGCACCCTTTCCCAGTCTCCCAGCAAGAAACATAGGTGCAGCATTGTGCTTCCGGTGTTGTTGATGGAAAGTAAATCCTCTTCTAATCTTGTCTCTGTGGCATGCTTCTTAATCCATTTAATGCAAATGGTGTAAACTGGTTGTGAATAAATTTAGGGTGGAAATTAGAAGAGGGTTTTTAAACCACCAGAGGAATTAAATTCTGGAATAGACTCCCAAAGACAGTCATTGGGGGGAAAACTTCTGTTGTAAATTAGGAGAGGCAACCTGTGATGGAGTTTTCCATTCAGTGCTTCATGAAGAAATTCCACCACCCCTCTCCAACATATTTTGACTGTTTCTTTTTCCTATGGTCCTCAAACTGGGGGCACAGAGGCTACTGAGGGGAATGCAAGAAGGAACACAGCTAACAAACATGTAGCTCCACTCTCACTGAACTAAGGGAAATTTAAATGATGGAGCAGCAAGGAGGACAATCAGAGAACAAAGAGAGAGAGAGAGTGGAAACAAGGTGTATGTATGTGTGTAGTGATGGGAGGGGCCTCAACTACCACAGACAAGAGGAAGTGGTCTAAAAAAAAATTAAGTACCAGTGCTATAAACCATCGTAGAATGATGTAGTCAGATGTAGGACCTGGTGAGGCTGCTGGTGTAGGGCAGCGCCTTCCTGGATCCGGCGCGGAGCCTGGTGGTGGCCAACTTGATGAGCACACTGTGCTTCGGCCGCCGCTATGTAGGACCCTGGTGGGATGTTCTGGTGTCAGAGATCTATGGAAAATTTTATCCTGGATGCCTGATTGGTGAGTCTTGCTCACATGTTCAGAGTTTAATTGATTGGTATATAGGGGGGTCAGGAAGGAATTTCCCCCCAGATCAAACTGGCGGCTCTGCCTTCTGCTGTGCCATGGAACATCTCCTGCTTGCTTGAGCCATGTGGAGAAATAATCTTACTAATGTGTTCCCTGTCATTGTCAGCATTGATATGCCCTGGTCACTCCTGTTCTTGGCCTGTGGCAGAATTTTATCACACAATGTATTTTTGCCTTTGGTGAATTCATCTGTTGGGGAGGTTTAGATGTATCCAGCTTCAAAGCATGCAGCTGGACTGAATGACCCTTGAGATCTCTTCTAACCGTACGATACTATAAGTGCCAATACCTCCCCATCATTGCATTTTCTCTTTCATGGCATCAGACTCTTAAGGGATGCATCTCCATAATGTCACACCACCTCCATGCACCACAGGAGCAACCCCTTTTTCTTCTAGCATCTTTACTTCCCTTCTCCATACGTTACCATAACCTTAACCACTATAACAGAATGAGACTTGTAAATTCATGATTCACTGCAAGACCATAGAGTTTTGACTTTGGAAATCTTTTAACAAATTTCTTTTGCTTTGTAGCTTCTTAAAACTAATATTTTCTTCCTAGCACAGTTATAACCCATTTCTTCAAGGAAACAAAGGACTGTCCATCCAACGCAAAATGGTAATCCTGTCAGATCAATCCTTTCCAAAGTATCAAAAACGGGAACATAAAACTCTTGTACCATGACCAAATGGGTGCATAATTTCTTAGCTGTATGTGATCACTGCACGATTGTTAACCATTCTCTGCAGTCTCTGCCACATCAAGTAATGTAGAGTCAACCAATTCCTTCTTCTAACTCTATTTCCCCAACCAATCCCTTCTTCTAACTCTATTTCCCCAAGTATCAAGAGTGTGGGCAGTCCATTTAAAAATAAATAAATAAATAAATCACACATCTTAAAAAGATACAGAGTACATGGGAAAATAGTCTGTTGTATAACAGACCATAATTAACACATTACAAAACTATAAAAAAAAAACCTCAAGTCACGTAGGAGAAGAAAAGCCCCACACATCATAGGCAATAGAGAACCCTGCGAGGTCTGAATGCTTGCATACCTCCACCAACAGTAGTTGGTCCAATAAAAAATATCACTGTACTACTTTGTCTCTATTGACTAATATATTAGACTATTCCTGAGCAAACATTCCATATGAGAACAGGATGTTTTAAATGGTAAGAGATCTGGTCTTGCTTTTAAAAAGCCAAAGCAAAAAAGCACAAAAAGAAGTGAAAACTGGGCAGTTCTGCAGCCATTACTTTCAACCATTTTCCCTACATATAAGGATGAGAAGAAAGCTTGAGGGCAGGTGGAGGTGGTGAAGAGAGGATAGTCTGTACACTCTCATTAAGTTTCTTTGTACTCTACATTTCCCATTCTTAAAACACTTCAAGGAGGTATATTTCCTTCAAGGCTCTTCATGGCCTTGCTCCCCCATATCTTTCCGCTCTTGTATCCCGCCACACTCCTGCCCGGGAGCTTCGCTCCTCCTCTGCCCCCACCCTTGCCTGCTTGCAAACCCCTTGCTCCCCTAAATGTCTTCAACCCTTCTCCCTTGCTGCCCCTCATGCCTGGAAGTCCCTCCCTGGATACATTCGCTCCACCCCCTCCCAACTTTCAAATCGCTCCTGAAAACCCACCTCTTCCGCCAGGCTTTCCCTAGCTTGTCGTGAGTGATATGGCATCCTTTACCCCTCACTCAGAACCTAATTCCCTGTAACTAAGCGAAGCATGTGAGCCTGCAACTTCTCAACCTCATGAATATACTCTGGTCTTTCCTGATGTTTACTTCTTCCTCGTATCCCCCTCCCTTGTCTCTCAGATTGTAAACCCCTTAGGGGTTTGAACTTGTCTCTGACTGTGGATTGTACAGTGCCAGGTACATTGCTTGATCTATATAAACAAACAAACAAACAAACTTTTTATGGATGATGCAGGCTCTGTATTTCCATCTATTAATAAGTATAGCCATAGTCTGCTTCCTCCATTAATTTTCAATACAAATAGTAAATGTTAATATATATTCATACACAGATTGGTACAAGCGATGCCACTTAACCTGCTTCCATGTCTTTCTAGATTGAAAACCAAATACTGGAAATATAACTGTACACGTACAAGGGATCACCTACCCCTCCCTCTGAATCTTTCCTTCACAGCACTTCCTTATGTTCACACACAGACCAGTTTGAAAAGAAAGCAACCTTCTCACTCCAACATGTTTGTTAATGGCAGAAAAGTCAGATCACACAAGGGAAGCAAAAGTAGGGGACAATATTTTATGAACTGTTCTTTTCTATGAGAATCCAGTAGCGAGAGTAAAGAGTTACTATGTTTATTGTTTACACAATGCTTTGCGTGGAAGCTGAAAAGACATATGGGTTGTAGTAGAGCAGTGCAGGAAGGTTTGGAGATGGGTTGGGAATAAATTTAGTGGGATTCCAGTCTTGAAGCTGGGAAGTCAGGGAGGACAAGCAATGTTAACTGATGACACCATAGATTTGTGTGTGTGAATTTCCATTTCCCCCCTTCCTAACAATGAAGTTAGGACACTGAGCCCAGTACACATTATAATGTCCCCTACTGCTGCATTGAGCTGTAACAGGACAACACCATCACAGTGTATTGTAGCTTTGTCACCCCTGTTATCACTCCTATACTGCTTCCATGTGCAGGTGGGTCGTCCTAAATTGAGGTTACTCCTTGAAGCTTGTGCAAATGCATTTCCTTCTGTAAACTGGTATTAACAGTATGTTGCAGTACACTTTTATCAGGTCTGTTGTTGTGCAACACTTTATTTGGTCTCTGGTGCATAATTCTCTTGTATCTGTTGTGCACAGGGGACAGCAACACCTCAGTTGTTGCGCACTGCCTCAGGACGGTAGGTTCAGTCCGGTATGTTAAATGTAGGAAAGGTAAAACATGATTATGGGCAGGGAGGTGGGAGCTGTAATCCACTTAGCTCTTAAACACTAGAAAAGTCCTTCTAAGGTTTCTTTTGTTACAAGGGAAAATTTGGAAGCAATACATCTCAATGCAGATTTGTAAGAGGAGGGTAAAAAAGGTCAGGTGCTGTCATAAATTTCTAGCAAGCCCATTAAAACATACCCAAGATACTATCCCCTACCCCATCATCTTAAAATTCAGAACTTCCTCTTAATTAAAATTTGTATCTTGTATGGTTCCATTTAAAATTTTGTCCTCGATTTAATGGACACATTTCTTTTCAAGCTTAACAGTGGTCTTGTGATTGCACCACCATGAGTTTGCAGTTGGAGCTAAGCATTATTGCCACAAGGATAATGGGGGTGTGGTACTACAAAGGTTGGAAACGAGGAACCCTCTCCACCCTACCTGCCTAGCAAGGGTGGAATACTAGCTAAAGTGTCACTCGTACCTGTAATAGACCCATAAGCCCCAAACAGGCCCTTTTTAGTGGAAGGGGCAAGGGGGCAATTGCCCTGAGCCTCGCACATGAGGGGGCCACCTCAACAATGGCACACAATATCACAGAGAGAAAACTTGGGATGAAGGGGTGGGGAAGAGGGCTCAAATGGATCTTCTGCCCCTGGCCTCTCTGTCTTAAAAAGGCACTAGCTCCAACTCTTCAAACTACAGTTGTAGGGTTCAATCTTCTGAGTACCCCTTCTCATGCTCCCATCAAGTGCACAGTCTACAGGAAGAGCACACTCTGCATGGACTTCTCAGTTCCTGCCCCAACCCTTGAGTATCTGGGAGGATTAACCTCTTACTGCATGGTAATTTCTTAGTTAATGACCTGGAAAAGCCTGGAGAAAAACACACTTCCTGCAATATCGTATACTACTACAAACTGGCACGTATCTCAGTGCATTCCACTGTACTTTGTCATGCTTCCCTGACCTCCCCCATGCCAACAAGGACTAGCATTAACAGTTCTCTAGTGAGTAAAAGCTTTTGCAATTCTCAAAACAGAGCAAAGTTTTTAATGCATGTTAAGTCTGCTCATCTCTTCAGCAAGAAAAAAAAAAAGGTTTATGAGTTTGTGTTCTCACATAACTACCCAAGTTTCACATATATAAAAAATAGACAGTCAAAGCCAAGGGGAAAAAAATAGTTTTAACAAATCAAATATCTAACTTCTTGAAAAACAAAGGCTGTGACTCATAAACTACTCCAGAGAATCCCCATTGAATTAACAGGACTACTCCAAAGTAAGTGGCTTCAAAATTATGAACAAAGGCCAACACAGCTTCAGCCCACACAAGGGGCTGACCTCATAACCCTAGATAGTAACAAAGAATGCAAAGATATCAGTTAGGATCATGACCCCATCCACAGATGACACAATCCACTTGGGGTCAGGACCTCATTGTTTGAAAACTTCTGTCCTGAGCTATAAGCACAAATCTCTACACACAGAGCTACAAAACCAGTTTCTGTAACTAGAGCTGGAACATATATGTCCTCAAGCAGGCAGGCATGCACAAAGAGAAGTCACATTAACTAGTGGGTTGGAGATGTGCAATTTTGTTTTTATTATTCTAGTGGTGTTATAATTTAATTAGGACCTGCTACAGCAAACTCTTTCTGCTAAGCATAGTACTTACTACCTGAGCAATTATTTATTTATTTATATTTATTCCTTATATTTTTATCCCGCTACACTTGCCCGCAGACAACTCAGAGCAACTCACAACATGTCAATTACATTACTTTCAACAGGATTGATCCTGGTAATAAGCACAAGGCATGGTAGTGTTTAGAGGTTCCTGAGAAACTTACTGTTGAAACACTTTACAAGAAGCTTTAGACGACTTTGGATGCTAAAACATGGGAAGGGAGATAGCCTGCCTGCAGTTCATGGGCGTGTGTCAGCTACCACAGATGGCGCTAGTGCACCCCCACCCCCCATCCCCACAGGGGCCATCTGACAGCTGGACAGGCACTCCAGTGATCTTCTTGTCCCTGGGTGGCCGGGCAGAATGAGATCACTGGCGCCCCACCCCCCAGCTGGTGGCCCCCAGAGACAGCATGATCGCTTGCACTCTGTCAGCTGAGACGGTTGCGCTAGCTCCGATGGAAAGGGAGGAGGTCACAGACAGGGAGGGCTTCTTCCCTGGCCGTGACCCCCCTTTTCATGCCTGCTGCTCTCCTTTCCTAATGGGAGAGGAGCAGTGATCAAAGCCAGCGTGCATCCGCTCCAGAGGAGCCAACGCAGATCCTGCAAATCCCTCGGTTCCTTTCCTGAATAGAGAGGGGAATTGCAGGATCTATGTGGCTGCTCTGGAGGAGCTCATACTGGCTTTGATCCTAGCTCATCTCCTTTCCCACCAGGAAAGAAGAACAACAGGCATGGAAAGTGGGGGGGAGGGAGTGAGAGGGAATGTAACAGCCAGGGAAGAAGCCTTCCCTCTCTGGCTGGGAGAGGGGAGCACAGATCACGCCCCTGAAAGCCTCTGGGAACTTCTGTGCTCCCCTCTCCGGGCTGGCTGTCAGCTAAGAGGGGTGTGCTAGCCATGCCTCTATGGTGCTGGCGGACCCAGGGCTGCGGGAAAACCTAACAAACTGGCCCCATGTTTGTCCACTGTCCTGGTTTGAGCCAGGTTAACCCACACGACATGCTTCCCCTTCCAGGAAATGACACTGTGCGATGTTGCCCCAGCCAGGGCAAACATCTGGCAGCCACCTTTCATACAGGCAGGAAATTGGGGGCAAAGATTGAGAGTTCTTCAGCAAGCAGAATGGGCTTACAAAAGGGTATTATCAATAGAGGAGAAAGGAATGCAATGGGGAATTAGCAGTGGGTTAAAGTAAAGACGGGACAAAACTGTCAAGAGCCTTGAAGGTGAAACTTTATTTGATGCTCTGGAAAAGCCAGGGAATCACTAGAGCAGTTGTTTCCAAAGACTTTGCCTGTGTAGTCGCATTTTGAGACTTAAATAAAATCCCGTGATCCCCCCCCTAAACAGCAAAGACGTGCTAAATAAAGCAAAGTTAACCAGTATCACGACACCATCTGCAAATGGAGTGACCCGAGTTGGGGTCCCAACCCACAATTGGGAAGCTCTGCACTAGAGGATTCAAGGAGTTGGCACAAATGACATAGCTAGAGCAACAGAAAATATCTTCTGGCTTACATTTTTATCTTTATCTTTTTTCCTTAGCTGGCGTAAGGAAGGCTTCACGCAATCATTTGTATGTTATCAAAATGATACAGATGACAGTCAGGTATGCCAATTTAGGACCTAACCCTTAAAAACATACCCCTTAGTAATTTGCACTGTAAGCATTCCTATTGCGGTTAATCAAACAACTGTGTGTATGCCAATATCTGTCTTTGCAGGGATACGGAACCTACAGCCTGTGGGCCAAATCAAGCCTGCCTCACGGTTTTTTATTTGGCCCCTTTCCTATTCCTGGTTCTGGCCCATGGATCCAGTCCCAATTCTCAAATCCTGAAAGACTGAGTTCAGGAGAAGGAAATGGAGAGGAAGGCATACACTCAAGGATAGCAGATTGATCCATGATCTGGATCCTCCTATTCCATCTGCCATCCTAAGCATACCCTGTAGCAGGGAACAGTCCTGTGGGGCTGCTGCCGCTTTAAGGAGGGGGTTGTGGGTGCCAGCCGGTGGGCTGGGCGCACGTGCATGGGTCTGGGGGAAGTCATCCCATGGCATAAGATCAACCTGTGGAGGAAACAGTCTGAGAGCCAAGAGAGAGTGGGCAGGACACTGGCCCTTTATGGCTGAGGAGTGGAAGCCTGGCCACGCCCACTCTGCTAGTATAAGAGGAGAGGCAAGAGTGTGAGAAGAGGCAGTCTCTGCTGGGGAGGGGGGACTGAAGGAACAATATCTTCCTGAAAAAAGCATTGGCATAATTGTCTACAGGGTGCTGAAGAGGAAACATTGGGACCTAGGAACTGAGGAGGGCTATGCCCACAGAAGGTGCTTCCTGCCTGGGGAAGGCTTGGCCAAAGCCTGGGGTTTGTGGCCTGGCTGTATGGACTTTGGGGGGTTGATGTTGTGTTGCTCCTGTACCTGTGAAAGGCTGTGCTGGGCCTGTAGGGTGGACTGAGCAGGCAGCCCAGGGACCATGGATACACTGGACTGTGTAGGTGACCCTGTGGAGGGGGAATACAGGAAGTGTGTGTGTCACACTGTTGAGCTAATTCCCACATGACTTGTGAAGAGTGCTGATTCCCCATAAGTGACAGCCCAGGTGGTCTGGATCCTGCAGGGACTTACCCCCAGAAGCTGCCTGCTACACACCCCTTAAGCACCCCTGCCTTAACTCCCATCCAGCCTACAGAGCTTGTACTAATTTTCATAGAGGTCCATGGGAGGAAAAAGGTTCCTTGCTCTTGTTCTACAGAACAAGAGTCTATATTCATCCAGTTAGCTGGGACTGGGAATCTATTGCTTTCTGTATACAGGTAGTAACTTACTGCCGCTCAAGTAGGAGAACATACAATGCTTGGACATTGCAGGAATGCAGCAATACAGAAAACCCAAAGTCCTTTCAACTCTTCTTCTCTGTTAGTGTAGAAGTGGGGAGGTGAATGCAGGCACTTCTGGTTCTGTTAGCCAGGACCCCTAGTCCCCCCCAGAATAGATGTACCCCCCCTTTGTGGTGATAGGCAACTAACTTGGACCTGGGGGTTGGCAAAACCCCCAGGGGTAACCAAAGGCAAGGAGGCTTGGGGAAAAGATAATCTCCCTGCACTGGATGCAAGAGGAGGGGGGGCATGGAAAATAAGGATCGGGCCCAACCACCAAAAGGGACCACTCATGGAATACCAGCCTATGGTTGAGAAAAAGACTGGAAGGGAGAGCCCTCGGAGTAAAGAATGCAGTCATTAAGGAGAGGGGGCTCACCCTGTTGTGACAAAGGACTGGTAGCCATGACTCAGAGCAGTAACATCCTATCTCCGTATTCCCCACGAGAAACCAGATGCACACTTACTGTATCCTGAAGTCTGTCATTAGCCCTTCCTTCCCTCCCTTCACTTTTTGTTTAGTTTCCCTGTGTGTCAAAGAGATCTTTTGCATATCTTGGAGTCACCTTTGTAATGGAAGCAAAAGTTGTGACTTCTCCCCTCGTTAACCCATTGAGTACCCCCCAACGACCCTTTGTAGCCTCCCCAAATCCTTTGTTTAGCACCCAATAACTGCCCCTTGTTGTC
>QEPC01008452.1:2405158-2420174 GCA_003113815.1 Sphenodon punctatus | reverse complement strand
TGCGGGGACGCCGCGGCCGCTGGTGCTGGGGGGTGGGCTCGCCTCTCAGTCTGTTTTTAAACCAAAATCCAGGCTGGGCAGGCTGGGTGGGGGGTGTCCCCCCTTCCACCCGCGCAGCCTGGACTCGGGGAGGTTTGGTTTTTTTAACTTGGGGCTTGAAGTTTTTACATTGCAGCCATTTTTAAATGGCTGCAATGCAAAAAAAAATCCGGTACCCGGAATCCGGTACCCCGGACCGGATTACCGGGTCGAATCCGATAATGCCGGTATGCCCGGTACCGGCATTATCGGATACCGGATTTTACCGGTTTCCCGCCCCTACAGCTCAGTGTGTGATTTCAAATTGAGTTTCGTTGAAAATCCTTCAAAATCTGCTGGTAAAAGGATCTGAGATTTGATTTGTGGTTTTCAATTCCTTTTTTTGGGGGGGGAGCAGTGTTGCATGCATGATGCATGGTTATTTTTAGAATGATGCATGTGTTCATTCTCCTACTCCTCCTGAACTAGTGGACTGGGGTGCTTGGATGGGTACTTGTGTTTGGGGGGGGGGACTTTCTTTAAAAGCTCAGTCAGTGTGTGATTTCAAACTGTGTTCTTTCTAATGCTTTAATTTCTGGTGGAAAGTGGTTTGATTTCTGGTTTTCAATCTGTGGTTTCTATGGGGCCAAATTAATGTTGCATGCTCAATGGTTTTTTTTACATCCAACATACATGCAGCAAGTCCCTTCTTTCTGAAGCAGTATTCTTAACCTCTGCTGCGTCTGTGTGTGTGTCTGCTAAAACTGCTTGTAAGTGAGGTTTAAGGTTATCTGCCTGTTTTTAAACCTGGCAGAGGAGGTGATTATAACCTGTCTAACCTAACTGAAATTGCTGGATTAAGTAATGTAATAACCCTGGGAACTCCTTGCGGCTGGGTTATGCCAGTGTTTTCTGTGTTTCCCTGTGTTTGGGGTTTATACATTATTCATTTTAAGCTTGATGTGCATTGTAGACTGTGTTTTCTTTCATCTGATGTTAACCCTGGGAACTCCTTGCTGCTGGGTTATGCCCTGGCTCCACCTACCGTTGCCCTGGCTCCGCCTACCGGCTTGCTAGCCCGCCAGCGGCAAAGCCGCCGGCTGGCCAGACAGCCTTACTGCCCCTACAAACTAAAAACCCACCAGCCGCCCCTGTTTGCAACTGGTTGGTGGAGTTGGTGCTCTGCAGTCCTGGCTGCTGGGATTAAGAGGAGCAGCTGTGATTCAGCTGCTGAAACTCGGGCACAGAGAAGGCAGTAGCCATTAAGGCAGCGCAGGACTGGTCCTGGTCATTCAGCCAAGAACATTGGGAGCCACTGGCTTAGGCTATATTCTCTCCCTGAATGTATACTTGCATAAACATCTGTAGCAGTTAAATATGTCAATTGAGAGGATTATGTAACTATTAATTTAATAGAATAAGTTACTTTATCCATCCAGTATTTAATTCTTAACTATATTTGCTGTGATGGCACCAAGGAGCCTGCAGCATAGATCAGGATGATATTACACTAAACTCTAACAAAAAGATAGACCTTGCCCTAGGGACAAAGTAGTTCAGATGAACTCTTTTACTAGACCAACTTCTGTTGGTGAGAATATGCAAGCTTTTGGGCTACACACTGCCTTTCCTCAGTCATGTAGCAAGTCAGAACTATGGACTGACTTCTGTCTTGTTACATGGGTCAACAGCCCCACACATCTTGGAGGACATACCTTGGACCTCATGTTTTTCACTGGCTTTGAGGTGGGTGCTCCATTAATGGGGAAGATATCAGCTGTGCCCTTGTCAGGGACGGATCATTACCTCCTGCAGACCTCCCTTCTAGCACATGTCTGCCCCCGGAAGGGTGTGGAACCTATTAGGATAGTCTGCCTCTGGAGGCTGTTGGACCCAGTGCAGTTTCTAGGTGCTCTGAGGGAGTTACCCTCTCACCTTGACAACCGTCTCATCGATGATCTCATCAAGCTATGGAACACCTTGCTGACGGAGGCCATCGATCAAACGGCTTCCAGGCGTCCATTGCCCAGACGGAGGCTCCACAGACTTCCTTGGTTTTCTAAGGAGCTGCGGATGCTAAAGCGCGATGGTTGGAGCGATGGTGGCGTCAGTCTCGTGCTGAAGTCGATATATTGCGGCATAGAGCTAGTTTACGAGCCTATGCCGTGGCTATGCGGGCAGCAAAGAGGGAGTTCTTTGCTGCCCTCATGGCGTCTGCAAAACCCCGTCTGGCGGAGCTGTGTGAGGGGGCTGGTCAGTCCAGCCTCCCTCAACCCTGGAGTTGAGTCATCATCAGCACAATGTGACCTTTTTGCGGATTATTTTGCAGAGAAAATCATTCGTATTCACCAAGACCTCGATGCCACACTTAATACAGTGGAGGATGTAGATGTTGTAGAAATCCCGGCTTGTCCAATTTTTGTGGGATCAACTTCAGTCGGTGACACCCACTGACGTGGTGGGTGTGCCTGGGGCGGTTCGAGACACCTCTTGCGAATTAGATCTGTACCCGCTGGTTAAGAGCTGCCGGGATACAATGGGGTCGTTGCTGGCCGGGGTGGTGACGCCTCCCTTTGGGAGGGCAGAGTGCCGGGCTGCCTCAAGGAGGCGGTGGTGTGGCCTCTGCTCAAGAAACCATCACTTGATGTTGACCCCCCTGCCAGCTATCGACCTGTCTCTATAACCTTCCCTTTCTAGGGAAGGTTACTGAACGGGTAATGGCTCAGCAGCTCCAGGGGCATCTTGACCGCGTCGGTTATCTTGATCCTTCTGGTTCCATCCAGGGCATGGCACTGAGACAGCACTTGTGGCTTTGGTGGATGATCTCCGCCGTGAAAAGTTTTGGGGTCGATCGACCCTACTGGTCCTGTGAGATCTTTTGGCAGCATTTGGTACCATTGACCATGAGATGTTGGTGACGCACCTGCGGGACAGTGCGGGGGTGGGCGGGATTGTTCTTGAATGGTTCTGCTCATTCCTGACCGGGAAAACTCGGAGGGTGGTACTCGATGATTGTTTTTCATCCTATCGAGACCTCTTGTGTGGGGTTCTGCAGGGTTCTGTTTTGTCCCCTCTCCTGTTCAACATGTATATGTAGCCGATCGGCGAGGTGATCAGAGGGTTCAGGGTGAGGTGTCATCAGTATGCGGATGACACCCAACTGGATCTCTCATTTTCTCCTGTCATTTCGATGTTTGTGTAAGACCTGGCTGTTCTGCCAGGCTTTTGCCGAGGGGGGAGGGGAGGGGAGTTTTTTTACTCCTGCATATGGGATTTAAACTTTTTAAAATTGCTTTTGTTTTATTGTTTTAATTTGTTGTTCGCCATCCTGCGGGCAGGAGGAGCAGAATAAATATCTTCTATAAAGTTAAAAAATTAAAATTTGACCGACCCAGGCCTGGCTGTCTCAGTGCTTACCCGGTGTTTGGCAGCTGTAGGGAGACTGGATAAGGGCTAACCGACTGTGACTGAATCCTGACAAGATGGAGGTGATATTAGTGGGTAAGTCGGTAGAAGTGACAGCTCCTTTGGTTGATGGAATCTGTCCTCCACTGACTTCCCATGTATGGAACCTGGGGGTGCTCCTCGATGCGCAGCTCTGCATGGATCTCCAGGTGGAGGCTGTGGCGAGGAGTGACTTCCACCAGTTACATCTGGTGCGGCGGGTTTGGCCGTTGGTTTCGGTTCCTGACCTGGCCACAATCATCCATGCTTTTATTACCTCTCTGTTAGACTACTGTAACGTGCTCTACGTGGGGCTACCTATGGTGACGGCTTGGAAGCTGCAGCTGGTGCAGAATGCGGCAGCCTGGCTCTTGGTGGGACTGGGCCGCCAGGAGCACATTACACCAGTGCTCTGATCTCTGCACTGGCTGCCAATAGTCTTCCAGGCTCGATTCAAAATGTTGGTTCTGACCTATAAAGCCGTACACAGCCTGGGCCCTGCCTATTTGCAAGATTGCCTCACTCCCCGGGTTCTAGACCGACCTCTGCGGTCATCCGGGGGTGCCGTGTTGGAGGCTCCCAAGTTTTCCAGGGGGCCACGCAGAATAGGGCGTTTCCGGTGGCTGCGCCTTTGGAACTTCCTCCCGGTGGGGGCCCGTCTGGCCCTGGACCTCCCAGCCTTTCGCAGGAACTGTAAGACCTGGCTGTTCTACCAGGCGTTTGGTGAGGGAGAGGGGTATGGGTAGGTAGGGGATGGGGAGATTGGTGAGGGTGGAGGTGGGTTTGTTCCTCTTTTTACTATTATTGTTATTACTATTTTATGATGTTTTAATCCGTTTTATAATATTTTATATTTTTATTTATTGGTGGTGTTAGCCGCTCCGGGCTGCCTGTAGCAGGAGGGACGGGGCACAAAATTCTTTAAATAAATAAATTAAATGCCTGAAGAAGGGCTACAAACAGCCCAAACTCTCACCAACAGAAGTTCTTCCAGTTAAAAGGGATCATCTGAACTACGTTGTCTTTCTTACTATTTGGGACCACACGGCAACCTCCCTCTCTCTCTCTCTCTCTCTCAGAACTACAATCCAGGCATAAGGATGAGCCAATCTAGGCAAAAAAGGGACGCACAAGGAAACAATAAGACAATAATAGTGGCATGGGATTCCCAACCTGACAAAGTGGCCAATCTGGGAAAATTCAACATTCACATTTACCTTAAAGAGGCTGGCAAAATCAACAGCAGCAATGGATGCTTTCACTCTGCTGGGACACACAGCACCATAGACACCACAGGCTACTGGAGACCCTCTTGAAGAGAGTAGATGGGGGCAGAGAGAAGAAAAATCCTGTTTTCCACTCTAGAGGTGTATGGTACTCCTGTGGATAGCGTATCTCCCATGCAAATGGATGTTCTGCAGGAGACTATAATCTAATTATTGTCAATCTGCTGTTGCCCTCCGGTCAAACCATGTGAAAGAGAAAAATGAATAAGAGGATTCTGAAAAATACTGCTAAGTCAGGTGTATCGCAGCAGCATACCACACCACCGCAGTGCAGATCTTTGAGGGAAGGGAGAGACAAGAATGGAAAGGATAGAAAGGAGTAAAGCAATGAGGGCGTGATTTCCAAGGTTTTTGCTTGCATGACCCCATTTTGAGACTTAATATCAATTCCATGACCCCAGACTGCGACAGGGACATGTAAAGTATATCAAATGTAGGAAACTACTACCCCTTCATCACCTGTAGAGCAGAATATAAACTATAGCCCCAATCCTTTCAGCATTTAAGATAGCAGAGCCCAACTGATGGAAGCTTAGGGCCCTTTTAGATGAGCGGTCCAATCTAGCGGATTGAAAACTCCACTTTTTAAAAAGTTGTGCAGCTTGCGCATTATTTTTAAAACTGGATTTGTCAAACCCCATATTAAGGTTTGACAAATCCGGTTTTAAAAATAATGCACAAGCCGCTGGGAGCCGCTGTTTTAAATGGCGGCTGGCGATTTCTGGTGCGTGTAAATGCTACCCGCATGACTTTTTTAAAAGCAGATTTTCAATCTGCTAGATTGGCCCGCTCGTCTAAAAGCGCCCTTAGTCAACTAGAATCATGACCCCACTTGAGGTCCCAACCCGCAGTATAGGAGCCTCTGCTTCTAGCAGCCAAACTGATACAACTGAAAGGCCTCTCTTCATTCAGTAGGGAGAGAAGCACCATGAAAAGTGGCCCAGTGCTAAAATAATGGGTGATCCCAGAGGCTTCAGAAAGAAAAAGGATAGATGAAAACAAAATGGAAGACTCAAATAAAATATACATAGAAAAGGGTAGAAAAGATACAGGAAATATCGATATCCATGGCATGGGAGGTAGAGTTAAATAATCTCTCTCCATAAAATTCAACAGTTCCATTGTTTGAAAGTGTGTTTGCGATCTGAAAGAATTCAGTTAAACCTCATCCTTGAATTCATCACGAGATTGCTAATGATGGTTCAAATGCCTACAGGATATACTTCAACAAACACAATCCAGCCCATTTTAACTAATCTCATTTTTCAACCACCACTGCCTTTTAGAAAACAAAAAGATGAAGTCTTTCCATCCACACCACCAGTTGACTGCAGTCATGTGCCACGGTCCCAAAATCTGCTGAATGTCCCCCAGCAACCAATTCACTAAGAAAAATTTTAAAAACATGTTTAATTCTGTATGCACAGCCTAACAAAAAGGCTTTCTGCACAAACTATATTTGGTGCAACAAAACTGGCCTCAGTTAATGAGTTGTGCAAGCAGGGTGGGTTTGATTTAAATCAAGTCAATTTAAAATCAGTGATTTAAACCATGGTTGAAAACACTGGGGAAGAGTCTCAATTTAATCACTGATTTTAATAAAAATGTCCCATCTTTTTTAAAATAAAAACATGCCTTCTCATTATTTGTTATAATCATTTAAACAGTTAGTCACAACAAAAAGATAGATGTACATTTTCAGTCTTGGAAGGTACACTATACATTTTTAAGCAATGATTTGGTTTGATATTTTCAGATTAATTTTACAACTTCAACAGAAAACTGAATGATAATTTGATTTTATTTACCAGAGCTTATTGATGCGCATACTTGTGAAGCCAATGAAAAAAATCCAATTGACTTCAGAAGTTCATTTATTCCAAATCTCTTCCTCCCCACTCCCTCTTGCCCAACCTCTTGTTCTTTCTGCGACTTGAAATCCATCACCCTTTAGACTTTGCTTCTTCTCTCACACTTCTCTCTTCCCGCATCTCTTCCACCTGCCCTGACTCAGATGTCTCTGCCTTCAATGCATCTCTTCCTCCATCCTGGACTCCCTTCCACCGCTTTCCCACCACCCTTTCTGCCCCATCAAACCCCAATCCTGTTTCACCCCCACCATCCATTGCCTCCATTCCTGGTCTCGTGCTGCTGAGCACCTCTAGAGAAAATCTCACAAACATGTTGATTTTCTGAATTTTAAGTTCACCCTCTCAGCCCTCAGCTCTACCATTTTCCTTGCCAAACACCACTATATGCTACCTACATTGAGTCTCACTCTTGCGATTTCTGCCATCTCTTCTTGACCTTTAACGCCCTTCTCAAACCCCTGTCCTCCCTATCTTTCTTCCCTCTCTGCACAGGATCTTTCCTTATTTTTCAATGACAAGATTGAAAAACTCCACCTCTGTCACTTCTCACTCCTCTTCCTCCCTCATTTCCTTCCCCCTTTTCTCCCCTCGTGCCTTTCTTCTAGCCTCCTTCTTGCCAGCTTCCCTTTATGAGGTCACCTCCCTACTGTTCGCATCAAGCCCCCTCTACCTGCCCCCTTGGCCCTATCCCCTCCTGCCTCCTCCTGACATCTATTGCCCCCAAGGTCTCATTCTCCCTGTTGCACATCATCAGTCTCTCCCTCTTTACTGGTTCGGTTCCTTTCCCTCTGCTTTCAAGCATGCCACTCTCTCCCCTATCCTTAAGACGCTCACTCTTGACTGCCTCCAGCTACTGACCCATCTCTCTCCTCATGTTAGCTTCCCTTCCAAGCTCCTGGAATGTGCTGTCTACACCCATTCTCTTGACTTCCTCTCCTCCAGTTTCTCCCTCAACCCCCTTAAATTTGGCTTCCATTCTCTCCATTCTGAGACTGCTCTTAGCAAAATCACCAACGACATTCTCTTTGCAAAATCCAATGACCTTTACTTCATTCTTGTCCTGCTTGATCTCTCTGCTGTTGTTGACACCATGGGCCTTACATTCCTCCTCAACTTCCTTCGGTCCCTTGGTTTCCAGGATTCAGCCCTCGACTGGTTCTCTTCCTGTCTCTCCAGACCACTCTTTCAATATGTCTCACTGGTACTTCCTTCACATCCCTTCCCCTCTCATGAGTTCCCCAAGGCTCTGTGTAGAATGCCTGCCATGCCTCTGGTCCTTTAAGGAGGTGCATCCTAAGGCCTGAGAGAGGGCCTGAGTAGGGCCAGTTCAGCTGAGCGTAGCAGGGGCCAACCAGCAGAGCGTAGCAGGGGCCAACCAGCAGAGTGTGTTTCACCTTCGACTCTCCTTTTAACCTCAGACCCAGTCTGTCGCCAAGTCCCGTCATCTTTCTTTACAACATTGCTAAAATCCAGCCCTTCCTTACTGTTTCCACTGCCAAGACTCTAGTCATCCCTCATCTTGACTATTGCAACCTCCTCCTTACTGGCCTTCCTCATTATCATCTTGCCCCCCTCACTTCTGTTTAGAATTCTGCTGCCAAGGTCATCCACCTCACCTGCCGCTTTGATCTTGTTCAGCCCCTCTTCCCTCCACTGACTCCCTCTACCTGAATGCATTCAACACAAGCTACTGGTTCTTATTTTCAAGAGTCTTAAGAACATAAGCAAATAAGTAGTGCCATACTGGGTCAGACCAATGGTCCATCAAGCCCAGCATCCTGTCTCCAAAAGTGGCCAATCTCTCTCTCTCTTGGGAGAAGTACCCAACAGGTCACAATGGGCAATGTTGTCCCAGCCCTCAACAGTAAAAGGTTACATCCACAAAACCTACTTTGTTAATTAGCCATTAATGGACCTATCCTCCAAGAATTTATTCAATCCCCTTTTAAAATTAGCTACACTATGAGCCTTGACCACTTTCTCTGTCGGTAAATTCTGCAAGTTAATTGTACACTGAGTGGCAAAAATACTTTCTCTTATTTGTTTTAAAACTGCTGCCAGTTAATTTCATGGAGTGTCCCCTTGTTCTAGAACTGTTAGAGAGGGCAAATATCCATTCCCTATTTACATGGTCCACACCACTCAAGGTTTATAACTTCTATCATATCCCCCCTCAGTCATCTCTTCTCCAAGCTGAAGAGCCTCAACCTAGCAAGCCTCTCTTCATATGGGAGCCATTCCATACCCTTTATCATTTTTGTTGCCCTTCTCTATACCTTTTCTAGTGCTACTATGTCTTTTTAAGATGGGGCAATGTTTTTATCCTCCTTGAGTGCCCCTTTCATCCCCTTTTACTTCCTGGTCATTCCTGGCCTTTCCCCCTCCTATCTCTCTATGGTTATTGGTTATACATCTGTACCAAGGAGCCTTTCTTTTTTTTCCAAAAAAAGAAAAGCTTTGCACACAGGTAGACTCCTCTATTTTTGTATATTAACCAGGGGTCCAAGTTGACTGCGTTGCTGCAATTTGCAGTGATTTTTGCAGAATCAGCCAGTCCTCCCAGTGCCATGCTGAAATTGCAGTGACACTGCAGTGGGAGCTGTCTGCAGGATCTTTAAATCCTGGCTCAGGCATAAACTTGTCATCTGACCCCAAACTAAAACTGCTGCAGCTACCGTCTGTCCGGGAGGTGTGACCATGATCCGAGGGTAAATAGGCCCCTGGGAGATGAATTGTGGGTGGGTGAGGTCTGAAGGCCCTATGTTTGGGTGAGAGAGGTCTGGGGTTTTAACATGAGGTGGGAATTCTGGGGTGCTGAAATTACAGAGGATTTGAGTTGTGTTTGATTAGCAAAGTTGTGATTCTATGTCAAACCTGTTGCAAATTTGCTTCCCAGCATGCATAGTTATGCAAATCAAGTTAATTATGCAAATATTAATGCTCACGGTGAATTTGCAGAATTTGCCTTCACTGGCTGCAGAATTTAAGATTGTTTGGTGCAGTGAACTTGGGTCCCTGATATTACTTACAACACATTCATTTCACAGTAAAATAAGTATAATATCTTTATGTATTACTGCAAACTAAAATGTTATTTCTTCTAGACAACTGTGCTGGTTTCCCTCCACACTCCTGTTCGGGAACTTCGCTCCTCCTCTGCTACCACATTTGCCTGCTCATGACTCTCTTGCTCCTCAAAACGTATCTGTCCCTTCTCCCTTGTAGCCCCCACGCATGGAACGCTCTCCCTGAATACATTCGTTCTACTCCCTCCCACCCTATCTTCAAATCCCCCTCCCAAAACCATCAGGCTCTTCCTAGCTCTTCATCCCCTTACTCTCTGCCCTGATTTTCTTACGTTTTCTTTCTCCCCTGCAACTAAACTAAGCACCTGCACCTGCAACATCACAACTTCTTGAATGTATTTCTATCTATCTATCCTCTGTTCCCCTCCCCTTTGTCTCCCCTCCCTTGTCTCTTAGATTGTACGTCCACTGCAGCGGGGACCTGTCTATTGTTGATTGTAAAGCACCACGTACATTGCTGATGTTATATAAATTCATAGATTTTTATCTCCCCACTCCCCTATCTAGTTCCCTCACTAGAAATCTAATCAAAGCAAAGGCTATACTCAGAAGAAATGTATCCCTCAAAGATTTCTGCTTAATATGTTGCTCCTTTCTGCTGCCCTTCTCTTTTATATCTCCTCTCCTGATCCAACGACTCCAACAATCCCAGACTCTGTGCATTTAACTCATTGGTTTGCATTTTTGGAGACTGAAATGGAGATAAGGGGTTTAAACTCTATGTACAGAGACGTGCATAAAGATAAAGCAAAGATGTTTATTTTAAGTGACTAGCACTGCCAGATAATATGGCTGACAGATAGGTAAAGCAAATCTGTCATTTCCATATATTGCAGTCAACTGTGGAGAGACAGAGATCTACAACCTGAGAACTGGAAGTGAAACCATCAGAGGGTAAGGAAGGAAGAAAATACAAAAGCATGAGATGTAAGATGGTATCTTCTAGACTGAAACCTGGGTCCCAGTAGGTGTATAGAAGAGCCTCTGGGGCTCCCAATATAGTACATGGCTCATTTTTTATTATCTTTGGGCTTTAGCATATTTTGTACTAAATTTAAATTAAATTAGATGGTTTTTAAAAAAATAAATAAAATAAAAATACAAATTCTGATTTAAATTAAAAATCCAATTTTTATTTTTAAAAATCATTGATTTTTATCCACTGTGTGTACAAGTAATAGTTCCAAGAAAATGTGAATATGCCTCATTCTGGGAATTTCATACAACAAAGTTAGTGGTTACCAAAAAGAAAAAAGCAGCCAAGGAAGTCAGAGGAGTCCAGAAATCATACTTTCTTCAAAAATGTAATCCATAACAGAAAGATCAAAGGATCCTGGAATGCCATCAAGGCAAAAAAAAATGCCTTCCAAACTGAATTCCAAGACCTCGGTGTAATACAGACGACAAGATGGTCAGCTTGATACTCTTAGATAAATTACAGTATCCACAAACATCTATCTTTCCAGTTCTTTGAAAGACAACGTAATTAGAGTTTGAAGGGCAGATCCTCCCTTAAGGAATGTTCAGGTGTTGGCAAAGAGTGGGGGGTGTTTTATTTCAGAGGAATGTGTAAAGGCCTCAATGAAACAAGTTGTAAGAGCTTCCACTAAGTTACATACTAGCCAAGTTCTACAGCATGTAAGTGTAATGAGTTTAACATGCATAACGTAAGAAAATCCAAACCATTTATTTTGTCAAAAATAGCTATCCGTATAAACTCTCCCCAACTTCACCAGTGAATCCCCACAGCTGTTTGTGTGAAGCACTGCAGCTGTTTAACAGTGCACATTTATATAACAATTTTGGACAGGAAGCAACAGGCTTATATCTTTTTTCCCCTCTGGAAAAAGAGTACAGTAAGCTCTTGGCTGCTTCACGCTGACAGAATGCATCCAACCATATGCTCGATTGCATTTATTCACTACAATTTTAAAAAGCTACAGCTACAACTGCATGCAATACTCCACACCTTATTGCCTCAGGTGATTCCAAGTGGATTAGTTACTGATCCACAAGAAAGTTCTCCACAATCCTGCTCTAATATTTCTCAAATCCATATCGTCTAAGGCATTTAGAGCCAGTGTTTCTGGATTCATACTTCTGCACTGAGTAAAATCATGCCTTTTGCGGTCATGTTTGGGAACTATCTTCACCAAAATAAGATTAATCTAAAATCCTTAAATCTTACATAGATTCTACACTAAAACCATGTCAAAAGAATGGGCAGTTCCTTTGAGACAGTCAGCTCAGACACCTACCTTCCAGAGAAGATCAGGATGGAAGTGGAGAGGGTTCTGTTAGTAGTTGTTGGGGTTTTCTGAATGCAGAGGTGTCATTCAGAACAGGACCTGGGGTCTTGGCTTGCACAAGCAAAGCACTGCAGCCCAAGGGCATATTTTATAGATCACACTGACCATGGGAAACCAAATATAACCCTTACACCTTGGGAAGTATGGTCAGGTTGGAGATTTGACATGGGGCTAGATAGCAAGAAACCTGCAAGAGAGTCAATTGGGCCATTAGATGACCAGGGGGTGAAACAGGTGCTCAGGGAGGATAAGGACATTGCAAAGAAGCTGAATTAATTCTTTGCTTCGGTCTTCATCATTGAGGATGTTGAGGAGATACCCACAAAGGACCGTGTCTTTGTAGGTGAAGAATCGGAAGAACTATCCCAAATACTGCTGCCAGTGGAGAAAGCACACTACCACTAAGTTGTGGTGCCTTGGCCAGAGGACACGTGGGAAGAAAGCGTCGCTGTCAACAACTCTGGAAGACTGAGGCATCCTCCAGGGAAGTTCCTTTGCGCCTGGTACCATCCTGTATCTGTAGACCCACCAAAATGCCGGTCATTCTCTCTCACTCCCCTTACCTGCTTCTCCCCCTAATTCTTTCCCCTCTCCTTCTGCCTCCCACTATGCCTATCATCTCACTCCACCATCCCCACACCTCCTCCCCCACACTTCTTGTCCCCTCCCCCTCTGCCCCAATGCCCATCTCCCACTGATCCCATCGCCCCCCCTTTCCCTAATCTTATCCCCATTCCCTGTCTCCCCCCGATCAACTCCCATTCTCCTGCTCCCTCTGGAACTGTCGCTCCTCTACTAATAAAGCCAACATATCCATGATCTTTTCTTCTCTCGCTCTCTTCACCTTCTCACCCTCATTGAAACCTGGATCTCCCCCGCTGACTCTGTCACCCCTGCCACCCTCTCCTACAGAGGCCTCTCCTTCTCCCACCAGCCCAGCTCCGAAGGCCGGGGGGTGGCGTAGGCCGCCTCCTCCCCTCTTCCTGCCAGTTTCAACCCCTCCCCCCTCTCTCCTTCCCCTCCTTTGAGGCTCACTCCATCCGCCTCTACTCCCCTCTCCATCTCCATGTTGCTGTTATCTACTGCCCCCTTGCTCCCTCTCCTCCTTTCTCTCCGAGTTCGAGTCCTGGCTCACCCTATTCCTCTCTGACGACATCCGCACACCCATCCTTGGCGAATTCAATATCCATGTTAATGCACCCTCCCAACCTTCCATCGCTCGCTTCCTCTCCCTAGCCTCCTCCTTTAATCTCCACCTCTGGACTTGTTCCCCCATTCACAATGATGGCCACTCTCTTGATCTCGTGTTCTCTAGGAACTGTTCTGTTTCCGATCTCTCCTTCAAACACCATCCCATCTCTGACTATTTCCTTGCCTCCTTCAACCTCTCCCACTGCTCCCCCTCCTCTCCCCCATCTCCCCATTCCTTCCGCGATTTGCAGGCCATTGTGCCCCAGGACTTTGCCTCCTCCCTCTCTCCTCTTCTCCACTCAGTCCTCTCCTCCTCCTCCCCCAATTCTGCCATCTCCGCCTTCAACTCCTCTCTCGCCTCCACCCTCGACTCCCTTGCCCCCGTCTCCTCCCTCCCCGCTTGCTCCCGTAACCCTCACCCTTGGCTCACCCCCACAATTCGCCATCTCCGTTCCTGCACCCGGGCTGTGGAACGCCTCTGGCGTAAATCCCACTACCACGCCAACTTCCTCCACTTCAAATTCTGCCTCTCATCGCTTAAATCTGCTATCTCCGTCGCTAGACAGCAGAACTATGCCTCCTGCATTGAGTCCTGCTCCCGGAACTATCACCACCTCTTTTCCACCTTTGACTCCCTTCTCAAACCCCCCTGTCCTCCTCCTCCCTCTTCTCTCTCC
The DNA here is from genome assembly GCA_003113815.1 of Sphenodon punctatus. Taxonomy (NCBI): domain Eukaryota; kingdom Metazoa; phylum Chordata; class Lepidosauria; order Sphenodontia; family Sphenodontidae; genus Sphenodon; species Sphenodon punctatus. The sequence goes on along the minus strand of QEPC01008452.1, from coordinate 2,406,292 downwards.
GCTCAGGATCTTGCTCTCTTTTTCACCTCTAAGACTGACAAGAGCCGCCTGGATATCGCTTCCAAGTCCTCTCCCCCCTCCACCCACCTCTCTCCTTCCTTCCCGCCTCCCTTGAGGAAATCTCCTCCCTGCTCTCCTCCTCCAACCCCTCCACTTGCCCCCTGGACCCCATTCCTTCCCACCTCCTGACCTCCATTGCCTCCACCATCGCCCCTCCGCTCCTGCACATCATCAACCTCTCCCTCTCTACCGGCTCCGTCCCCTCTGCCTTTAAACATGCTACTGTCTCCCACATCCTCAAAAAGTCCATGCTGGATCCTTCTGAACCCTCTAATTACCATCCTGTCTTGCTCCTCCCTTTTGCTTTCAAGCTCCTTGAACGGGTTGTCTACTCCCATTGCCTCGACCTCCTCTCCGCCAACTCCTCCCTTGACCCACTCCAATCTGGCTCTCACCCCCTTCACTCCACTGAAACCGCTCTTGCTAAGATCACCAATGAGCTTCTTGTGGCTAAATCCAACTGCCTTTACTCTATTCTTGTCCTCCTTGATCTCTCTGCCTTTGACACTGTTGACCACTCGCTCCTGCTTGAATCACTCCACTCCCTTGGATTCCGGGACTCTGTCCTTGACTGGTTCTCCTCCTACCTTTCTGACCGCTCCTTCAATGTATCTCTTCCTAACTCCTCCCCCTCCCTACCCCTCTGTCAGGGTTCCCCAAGGCTCCGTCCTTGGCCCGCTCCTCTTCTCTATCTACACCCAATCTCTAGGCAAACTCATTGCCTCCCACAGCTTCCAATACCACCTATACGCTGACGACACTCAACTCTATCTCTCCACTCCTTCCCTCTCCCCCTCTGTTCAAGCTCGTCTCACCAACTGTATCTCCAATATCTCCACCTGGATGTCTCAACGCCAACTCAAACTGAACATGGCAAAAACTGAACTCCTGATCTTCCCTCCCAGCCCTTCCTCTCCCTTTTCCCTATCAATTGCCATTGACGGGGTCTCCATCCTCCCTGTCCCCCAAGTTCACAGCTTGGGCTTCATCTTCGATTTGCACCTTACCTTCAAACCCTACATTGACTCCGTTACCAAATCCTGCCACTTCTCTCTCCACAACATTGCTAAAATC
>QEPC01008452.1:2369243-2404488 GCA_003113815.1 Sphenodon punctatus | reverse complement strand
TCTATCTCTCTACTCCCTCTCTCTCTCCCTCTGTTCAAGCTCGTCTCATCAACTGTCTCTCTGACATCTCTACCTGGATGTCTCAACATCAACTCAAACTCAACATGGTCAAAACTGAACTCCTTATCTTCCCCCCTCATCCTTCCTCTCCTTCCTCACTGTCAATAACTATTGATGGACACTGTCAATAACATCTTGCCTGTCCCCCAAGCCCGTAGCCTAGGCTTCATCTTTGACTCATCCCTTTCTTTTAAACCCTACATTGACTCTGTTGCTAAATCCTGTCACTTCTCGTTTGACAAAGGCGTTTGACAAAGTCCCTCATGAAAGACTCTTGAAATTAAAGTCATGGGATAAGAGGCAGTGTCCTATCGTGGATTGCCAACTGGTTAAAAAATAGGAAGCAAAGGGTAGGACTAAATTGTCAATTATCACAGTGGAGAGAAGTAACTAGTAGAGTGCCCCAGGGATTTGTACTGAGACCGGTGTTGTTGAATATATTCATTAATGATCTGGAGAAGGGAGTAAAGAGCGAGGTAATCAAATTTGCAGATGACACAAAGTTATTCAAGGTAGTTAAAAACCAAGTGGACTGCAGAGAATTGCAGGAGGATCTTCTGAGACTGGGTGACTGGGCATTCAAATGTCAGATGAAATTTAACATGGACAAGTGCAAAATGATGCACATACAGCACATATGGAAAAATAACCCAAGCTATATGTATACGATGCTGAGATCTAAATTAGCAGTTACCACTCAGGAAAGGGATCTAGGAGTCATTGTGGACAATACACTGAAATCTCAATGTGCGGCGGCAGTCAAAAAAGCAAACAGAATGTTAGAAATCATTTGGAAAGGGAGAATAAAACTGAAAATACTGTAATGCCTCCATACAGATCTATGGTGCGACCACACCTGCAGTACTGTGTGCAGTTCTGGTCGCTTCACCTCAAAAAAGACATAGTAGAACTATAAAAGGTACAGAGAAGGGCAACAAAAATGATCAAGGCTACGAGGAGAGGCTTGAAAGGTTGGGGCTCTTCAGTTTGGAGAAGAGACAACTGAGAGGGGATATAATGGAAGTTTATAAAATCATGAGTGGTGTGGAACATGTAAATAGGGAGCAGTTATTTACCCTCTCTGAAAGTACTAGAGCAAGGGGACACTCTGTGAAATTAACTGGCAGCAGATTTAAAATAATTAAGAGAACGTATGTTTTCACTCGGCGCACAATTAACTTGGGGAACTTACTGCCAGAGAAAGTGGTCACAGCCGGTAGTGTCGCTAGTTTTAAAAAGGGATTGGACAGGTTCTAATGGGTCAATTAATAGCTATGCGCCAGCTAGGTTTGGGAACGTAACTTCTTACTGTTGGGGGCTGGAACAACAGGGAATGGATTGCCCATTGTGCGCTGCAGGGTACTTCTCCCTAACGAAAGAGATTGGCCACTGTCAGAGACAGGATGCTGGGCTTGATGGACCATTGGTCTGACCCAGTATGGCACTACTTTTGTTCTTATGACCTCAGCTCCATCTGCATGAGCCTCTACCATCTAAGCTAAAAAAACTTTCAAGTCCCTTCTCCCTCGCTGCCCCCACATGCCTGGAACTCCCTCCATCCTCACATCCGCCTCGCCCCCTCCCTTCGTACCTTCAAATCCCTCCTCAAGACCCACCTCTTCCACTCCGACCTCCCTGACTCCTCACTCCCCTCACCTAACTCCTACTGATACCCTCCAGTCAGTACAATCTGTTACCTGAGGTCAGTGTACTCATATCCTCACCACATGGACCAGTCAGCCATCATTCTCGATGTAACCAAGCCAAGCACGTGCACCTGAGACCTTGCATCTTCATGAATGTTACACTCCTTGTCTCTCCCTCTGTTCCCCTTCCTTCGTCTCCCCCCTGGTCTCTCAGATTGTAAGCCCTAAGGCAGGGACCATGTCTATTCCATTACTTTGTAAAGCACCAGGTACATTGCTGGTGCTATATAAATACTTGCTAATAATAATAAATAATAATAATAAAATCTCTTGAGTAGCAAGCTCATGAACCTGTGGGTGGGGGAGACCTCCATGTCAACCCTCTGGGGCAATAATAATAATAAATCTCTGAGTTTTTGAGAACTACTGATAAATTTGGGGGAAATGTTGAAGATGTGCCTAATGTGTGCATCCAGAGAAATGCTTTCAGGACCAGTAACAAGAAAAAACCATATTGATACTTGCATGATTTAGTATAAACAAGGAGATGGAGATGAAGTAGTTCGGGTGACATCTTCTATTGGACCAACTTTGGTTGGTGAGAATATGCAAGCTTTTGGGCCACACAGGGCTCTTCCTCAGGCATGTAACATAAGTTAGAAATACATAAATTGAGCAAATGCAGCACAGGTATATATGAGGTGACATGATAGTGACTTGGGTGGGAGTGGGTGGGACAAAGCATTTCTGACTTGCTATATTACATTATTATTATTTTATTTATTCAAATTTTACCCCACCCTTCCCTCAAAGACTCAGGGCAGCTTACAGATATAAAATATAGAGAGACATAAACATATAAAAAAACAATTAAAAAGAAACCCTAAACCCTACCCTCCAGCCCTCTCCCTCTCCCTAATCCTTCACCCCATCCCACCTAACCCTAGCCCAGCCCACCAAATGCCTGGCCAAACAAAAAGGTCTTACGTAGCTTCTGAAAGGCAAGCAGGCTCTCCAAGAGCAGAGAGTTCCATAAGCGTGGAGTGGAGCAGCCGCCAAGGGTGCATCTCTGTGTGCCTTCGTATGAACCTCACGGGCAGATGGTACTCACAAGACGGTGCCTTCAGCTGACCTCAGAGGGTGCGATGGAACAAAAGGGAAGTGATGGTCTTTCAGATACCTGGGGCCCAAGCCATTTAGGGCTTCATAGGTCAAAACCAGCACCTTGAATTGTGCCTGGAAAGCTATTGGTAGCCAGTTCAGACTCCAGAGCACCAGTGTAATATGTTCCCAGTGACCGATAGAAGGTGAGTCACTGCGTTCTGCACCAACTGCAGCTTCTGAACAGTCATCACGGGCAGCACCACATTGCAATAGTCTGAGGAAGGGTCCTGCATAGCCCAAAAGCTTGCATATTCTCACCAACATAAATTGTTCCAATAAAATATATCATTTGAACTACTTTGTCTTCATCGCTTACATTTTGGGACCAACACAACAGCCACACTCAGTATAAACAGACAAGCTATGGTTACTTCCAGGATTTCCTGTGAACAGTGAAAGGACTGGAATTCCAAACCAAATCAGCCCAAATCTATTTTGATAATGAAGCTTATAAGACCATAATGATGAACAGTACTGCTGTACTTAGGCGTTCACAAGAATCTTCCTGGAACACCCATGATTAGATTTTCTTATGGTGAGTTACTGACTTCAGACACTCACAGCTGATCATTAGTGGGTTAGTATTTTGTAAGTGAGCAGCTGAAGGAGTGGGAGCAGGGTTTTATATTGTGCAGTAAGCTTGCCACAGGGAAAGGGCAGGAGGCAGATGTTTAATATTTTCCCTTTCATTTTATGTTTTCAAAGGCCTTGTTTCCTGTAGAGGTTTTTGGTGCTATTGCCTCCAAAATAGTACCATTTGACTACTTTTGGTACTATGATCTTTTTACATGCCTTTTAAAATATGTTCTTACCCACTCTGAGCCTTTGGAATAGGGTGAGACACAAATTTAAATAAGACAGAGCAATCTGCAATTTTCCTTCACTATTGGCATTTGTGGCAGTGGCAAAGAATACTTTCCTGGCAAGCCAAAGAGAGGGGGAAACAATGTCCTTTCCTATCAGGTGAGGAAATCAAGTGATTCATTCATTTGCCACCTACAGGTTAAACTCATCTGGGGATGAACGTAATTGCATCAAGAAACACTAGTCTGTACAGTACACATTAGGCAGCAGAAGCACAGGTGAGGAAATCACACCACTGATCTCCAAGGCTCCATGGGCTGCCTATACTTTGGTAGACTGTAGCCACTTTCACATGTTCCCAGGCAGGGAAACTTCTGTAATGGCAATCGCTGCTCCATCCTCACAAGAATTTGCACATGTAGGAATGCGCTACTCCACTTTTATCCTGAGAGAACACTCACACATGACCAGGTCCCCCAATGTAACTTTTACAATGATGGCTGTTCTCGTGGGATAAAAGCGGAACAGCGCATTCCTACGTGTGCTAAGTCCCATGAGAACAGAGCTGCGATTGCCATCGCAGAAGTTTCCCTGTCTGGTAACACGTGAAAATGGACTGATAACATCTTTGCTTCTTCAAAGGACTTGGAATGAATCCAAGGTATCTCAAAAGCAACTCCTGACTGTTCACAATCCTCCAAGTCAGTTCTGCTCCACAGGTCTGTCCTGGACCAGAATAAGATTATGGAGTCCAGGAGATGGAGCAGTTTCAGCTGTGGAATAATCCATCATTAGAGATCAGGCTGAATGAGACACTGACCACGTTCAAGCCTAACTGCAAGACCCAGCATTGCACAAGGCCCTTCTAAACTAACTGTCTTCAGGCAACCAAGCAACTGCTTGGGGAGACTGAAAGGGAAGGAAGCAAAACCTAAAGAGAGAATCACAGACAGAAGGAAAAAACAACATCATGCCCAACAGGATCAAGGGATACTGTCAGAACACAGAGATCCAACTCCAATGGCATTTATATACTATGGAGTAGACACCTCAGAGAGGATATCCCTTACTGAATAAAGAAAAATTACATGTATAACATTTAGAACAGTGGACAAGCACACCCATTTAACTGGGAGTCAAACGAGACACAGCGAGATGAAGACCCAAAGCTTACACTCAAAAGGTGTGGGTGTGTAAGCTAGGGTTACCATACCTCCCCTTTAAAAGAGGATGCTTATGAAAAATACATGATGCAGGGCTGCACTGGAACCAATGCAGTCCTGCACCATGTATTTTTCATACGCACTCTCTTTTAAAGGGGAGGTATGGTAACCCTAATGTAAGCCATTTGTGCAAGACACACGGGGATTTTAGGGTTGCCACCTGTATATTTTTCCATGCCACTGATGAAACATACATGTTGTAGAGTCTGCATTGGTGCCAACCCTAGGGGATTTGCACGTTTGTGCACATCTAACCTTGGCACACAGATGCTTTGGCATAAGTCTCCACAGGATACACAGCAAATCAATGGCATATGAGCAAGGAGACCCCAATATAGTGCCTTGGCCTTTGTTCACTGGACCAGGCTGGGAGGATGATATTCCTTTAAGAGACATGCATGCTTTATTAGACTTGTGAACCTTGCAAAATTGATATTTGCACCCCGTAAGGGGCAGTCTCCAAGAGGCACCATGAAAAACTGACAGCATCTGGATAAAACAACTCCCTCAAACTCTCTCTCAAGACTTTATGTGGAGGGGGGGGGACAACCCACTACACACCAGACATCCAATTGTACCCCATAAAACTGCACACCAATACACCTGGGGTATATATTAAGCATTATTTTTCAAGGTCTCTGTGGCAGGGCTGAGCCACAAGATGGCGCATGCCATGTGGAAGACCTAAAATGGCTTCCAGACAGGAAGAGGAAGTTGGAGTGTTTGGGGTCTAGCCAACAGTATAAAGACAGAGCCAGCCTGAAGGAAAAGTCAGTCTTCTTCTGACTGTTGAGGAGAATGCATCTCTGGAGAGTCTGACAGAGAGGTCCTGGATGAAGGAGGCTTGGACTCAAGAAGAAGCCTGGACCTGGAAGTGAGTTGCCAAAGAGCTAGCCAGGGGCTGTGATTGTGACTAGGCTCTGCTATATGGACTATAGACTGGCAAATGGACTATTTGAGTGTGAATAAACTGTGATTAAGCCTGACCCTCTGAGTGTCAATCATCTTGGGTGTGGATTCTGCAGCCACTCACCCTGTGGTATAGTAGGGACACTGCTGCAGTCTCATTCAGGGCTGCATTTTGTCTTCTCCTTTTCTTGTACAATGTTGTTGCTAGGCTCACATGCACTAATCCTCTGATGAGTGAACCCACAGCAGCTTTTAGGACAGAAGAGCATCCACAAAATACAACTCTTGGGTACTATTCAAAAGAACAAAACAGGTGCACTCAAGAGCTCAGTTAAGCTATGAAGCTACATCAGCAATACCTTAAGGTCAACAGTATCAAGGTCTGCTATCAGAGCTGGTAGAATCAGTAGTTCAGCCACTTCTCAACACTTCCCGCAAAACCAACTGGTATAGTTCCATGTAGATCTACATATACTTTGCTGTGAACACAAATATATACATACCTTATCACATCCTGCATTCACCAGTTCCTGCAGCATCTGCCTATTTACTTCTACAGTTGCAGAGGTGCCCGATTCATTAGCAAAGGGCAGCAAAGAGTATCTGATTTCTCTCAGTGCTTTTTGGTAAGGTCCAAACTTGAGCGTTGGTCTCATTTGCTGCTGCCTGGCAGCATCTTTGCCAACTAAAATTTTAGGGTCCAGCAGAGTTTCACTGCCTGGTCCAATAGGTAGTCCCTGTCCTGAAGATTTGGAAGGTTGCTTCAAACCTTCCCGAATCTCTTGTAATCTTTGTCTGCTGTTTCCAGAATAGGTTGTAGCAGGAAAAGTCTTTGGCCTCATTGTTAATCCAGTTTTCTTTCTGCATAAATACAACCTTCTTTTGTATTTGAAATTAGCATATTCCAAATTCTTTTCTAAGATTTCTCTTGATGGTATCAGTTTGTTGTAAACATAATAATCCCTAGGGAAGCAGCTCCCACTCTTAGTATTTGACTTCAGCTAACAGTCCTTGTAGCTGCTAAAGAAATGAAAACCCCTGTAATCTTCATTGTGAAGTTTATCTGTATCTGAAACAGAGAAGAAAACATGTCATAAGAACATAAGTAATGCCATACTGGGTGAGACCAATGGTCCACCGCGCCCAGCGCCTGTCTCTGACAATGGCTGATCTCAGTCACTTGGAAGAAGTACCCTACAGGTCACAATGGAGTGACCCATTCCCTGTTGTTCACTCCCAGCTCCCGATAGAAAGAGGTTACATTCTCCAAACCTACTTGGCTAATAGCTGCTAATGAACCTATCCTCCAGAAACTTGTTCAGTCCTTTCTTAAACCCAGCTATACTACTGGTCTCGACCACATCGTCTGGCAACAAATTCCACAACTTAGTTGTGTGCTGAGTGAAAAAAATACTTGCTTTTATTTGTTTCAAACCTGCTGCCTGTTAGTTTCATGGAGTTTCCCCAGTGTCTAGTACTATTTGAGAGGGTAAATAACTGTTCCCTATTAACTTCAACTGACCCAGACCCTGCTGTCTCGTTGCTGTCCCAGTGTTTGGAGGCCGTGGCGGAATGGATGTGGCAGATCAGGCTGAAGTTCAACCCCAATAAGACGGAGGTGATGTTGGTGGGGAGAGCAAGGGAGGTGGTGGCCCCCCTGATTGGGGGGGGTTTCCCTCCTATAGCTCAGCAGGTCCGGAGTCTGGGGGTGATATTGGACACAGATCTTCACCTGGAGCGGCAGGTGGAGGCAGTCGCTAAGGCTGCCTTTCGCCAGTTGCATCTGGTGCGGAGGCTGTGTCCGTTCGTCTCTAGCCCGGACCTGGCCTCCCTCATCCATGCCTTCGTCACCTCGAGGCTGGACTACTGCAACACGCTCTAAGTGGGACTTCCCTTGTTCCTGGTTCGGAGGCTGCAGCTAGAGCAGAATGCGGCGGCCCGTCTCCTTTCGGGGACGGCTCGTCGGGAGCACGTAACACCTGTGCTCCGGACTCTGCACTGGTTGCCAATAGCATGCCGAGCTAGGTTCAAGGTTTTGGTGTTGATCTATAAGGCCCTTCATGGTCTGGGCCCCTTGTACCTCAGGGACCGCCTCACCCTCCACGCCCCAGAGCAGCTCCTTCGGTCTGCCGGGGGTGCCTTCCTGGAGGTCCCCCACATAAAGTGGGGGGCCACAACGGAGAGGGCATTCTCGGTGGCCAGGCCATGCCTCGAACTCCCTTCTGGAGGAAGCTCGCCTGGCCCCAAGCCTTTTGACATTCCGGCGAAGTTGTAAAACCTGGCTGTTCGCCCAGGCCTTTGGGGAAGGGGGGTGGGTGGGTTAGGGGTTTTTATTTCCCCTACCCTATTTATTGTTTTAATGTTTTGATTGTCTCCCGGGGCCCTGTTTTAATATTCTGAATTTATATTTTGATGTATTTTAAATCGTTTATATATTTTTATGTTTTAATTGTTGGAAGCCGCCCCAAGCTGTTCTCAGGAGGGGCGGGGTATAAATTTAGAAATAAATAAATAAAAAATAAAACTTGTTCCACACCACTCATGATTTTATAAACGTCTATCATATCCCCTCTCAGTTGTCTCTTCTCCAAGCTGAAGAGCCCCAACCTATCCAGCCTCTCTTCTAGGGGAGCTGTTCTATACCCCCTTATTTTTTGCCCTTCTCTGTTACCTTTTCTATTTCTACTGTTTCTTTTTTGAGATGTGGTGATCAGAACTGCACGCAATATTCAAGGTGCAGTTGCACAATAGATTTATATAGTGGTACTTTGATCTTTTCAGCTTTATTCTATATCCCTTTACAAAGAATTCCTAACATTCTGTTTGTTTTTTTGGCGGCCGCCACAACACGGAGGATTTCAATGTATTGTCCACAATGACTCCAAGGTCTCCTAATTTAGAGCCCAGCATTGTGTACACAACATTTGGATTGTTTTCCCTATGTGCATCACTTTGCACTTGTTCACATTAAATTTAATCTACTGTTTAGATGTCGAGTCACCCAGTTTCACAAGATCCACCTGCAATTCTTCACAGTTCGCTCGTGTTTTAACCACCTTGAACAACTTGGTGTCGTTTGCAAATCTGATCACCTCACTCCTTACTACCCCTTTCCATAATATTAATGAATGCATTAAACACTGGTCCCAGTACAGATCCCAGGTGCACTCCACTATTTACTTCCCTCCATTATGAAAAATGACAAATTTAGTCCTACTCTGTTTCCTATCCTTTAACAGTTACCAATCTACAATAGGATACTGTCTCCCATCCCACCCCATGACTTTTTAATTTCCTCAAGAGTCTCTCATGAGGGACCTTTTCTAACGCTTTCTAAAGATCCAGATACAGTATATCAACTGGCTCCCACCTTATCCACATGCTTATGCACACCCTCAAAAAAATCCAATAGATTAGTGAGGAATGACTTCCCTTTGCTAAAACCATGTTGACTCTTCCTCATTAAACTGTGCTTAGCAATATGCCCTGTAATTCTATTTTTAATAATAGCTTCCACCATTTTGCCCAACACAGATATCTGTAGTTTCCAGGCTTGCTTCTGGAGCCCTTTTTAAATAGTGGCATTATATTTGCTACTCTCCAGTCCTCAGGTACAGTAGCAGATTTTAGCGATAGGTTACTAATTACCAGTCATAGGTTTGCAATTTCATATTTGAGTTCCTTCAGAACTCTGGGGTGAATAGAATACCAGATGTCCTGGTGATTTGTTACTATTTAGTTTGTCAGTTTGCTCTAAAACCCTCTTCAGCAGTCATGTTGATCTGTGGCAGCTCTTCCAATTCATCACTTACAAAGAACAGTTCTGGCGTGGGTATCTCCCCAACATCCTGTGCAATGAAGACCGAAGCAAAGAATTCATTCAGCTTCTCTGCAATGGCCTTATCCTCCCTGAGTGCCCCTTTTATCCCCCAGTCATCTAATGGCCCAGCTGACTCTCCAGCAGGCCTCTTGCTTCTGATCTACTTTGCAAATGTTTTATTATTCGTTTTTAGTTTTAGCAAGTCTCTTCAAACTTTCTCTTGGCCTGCCTTATTAATGTTCTTCATTTGATTTGCCAGTGATTATGCTCTTTTCTATTTTCCTCATTACAACTAGCTTTTTTTTTTTTAAAAAGGACACCTTTTTGGCTCCAAGAGCCTCCTTTACCTCACCATTTAGCCATGTTGGCAGGCGTTTGGTCCTCTTGCTACTTTTTTAAACCTGCAGAATACATTTAGTTTGGGCTTCCAAGATGGTGCTTTTAACTAATCTCCATGCCTCTTGCAGACATTTAATCCTCACCACTTCTCCTTTTAATTTCCTTCTAACTATTTTCTTCATTTTAGCATAGTCTCCCTTTTTAAAGTTAAATGTTACTGTGGTAGTTTTATTTATCATTCTCCCTCCAGTAATTATGTCAAAGTTGATTATATTATGATCACTATTGCCAAGCAGCTCCACCACCATTATCCCTTGCACAAGGTCCTGTCCTCCACTTAGGTCTATACGCAGAGTAGCTTCTCCTATCGTTGGTTCCAGGACCAGCTGCTCCAAAAAGCAGTCATTTATGGCATCTAGAAACTTTACCTCCATATAATGCCTGGTGGGGACATTCACCCAGTCAATATAATCATAACTGAAATTACCCATTATTATTTTGAAATCACCTATTATGATGTTACTGACTTCAGTAGCTTGTCTAATCTCTGCTAGAATTTCATAATCAGTCTCACCATCTTGGTCAGGGGGACAATAGTATAGCCCCACTGCTATACACTTCCCCAATACGCATGGCATTTTTATCTATAGAGATTCCAGAGTACAGATCCTTTCCTGTAAAATGTTAATCCTACTTGACTCAATGCTGTCTTTAATATACAGAGTCACGCACCCCACCATCAGCACGATCTACTCTGTTATTTTGATATATATATTGTATTACAGTGTCCCATTGGTTAGCCTCATTCCACCAGGTCTCCGAGATTTCTATTATGTCTAGATCTTCATTTAGTGTCACACACTACTCCCATCTTACTTTTTAGACTTCTAGCATTTGCATATATACACATAAACGTATTCTTTTTATTTTTATTCTTAGTCTGCTCATCATAAATAACTGTTTCAGGTACTTTGGAATCATTTATACTTGTCTGTTCTTCACTGATTTCCACCTGTGCTCCCTCAGCTTCTTTCCTAGCCTCTATATTAGGATACTCTCAAATTTCTCTAAATTAATGCATCCTTTGGAGATGCCTCGGTCCGAACCACACACTCCTCAGCACCTGTCAGCTTTCTCCTGGATTCTAATTGAAAAACAGCTCTAACTCCTTTTTAATGTCCTCGTTTGTTTGATTGTCTGTCTATTTTAAACAGTTTGCTCATTGAGACAGACCAACATTGGAAATAGTTATGCATGCTGTGAAAGCAGAAGAATGAACCCAAAAGGCTAAAATGCCATTTATTGCTTTTCCCAGCAATGTTTTTTTTTCCATCCCAGGATTTCCAAGTAGATGATGCATAGTAGTGCTGGTTAGATTTTTCTTTTCTTTTTCTTTTTGGAAATAAAAGCTTTCCTAGCTTTTCAAATGTCATTTAAAACAACAACAACGTTTTTGAAAACAAAAAGTTATTTTCAGTAGTTGCTTTTATGAAAATCTGAAATTTAAGAACTCCATAGAATTGAGGGGGTAGGGAACAGAAGTGCTCCTTTTTAAAATACCAGAGAAAAAACACTGTTTTCCAACCTGATTTAATCAACATTAATGGACTGGTATTCATAAAACTCAGATAAGGTGAGAAAGTATTAACCTCAAACAGCAAAAAAGCACAAAGAAATGTCTTCTCCTAAACAGCAGAGCAGGAACTGGAATGCCCCAGCAATCAGACCAGGTTTCACTCTCATGCACCACTTTAAAATTAGTACAAGCTCCACAGAATGAATAGGAGTTGGGAACAGGCGTGCTTAAGGGATGTAACAGGATGGGGGAAGGGAGAGAAGGGGAGGGTTCATCATTGAGTGCATGTTCTCATCTCTCCTCCCTTCCCCTGACATCACTTTGTGCTTGAGGGTAGGGACTGGATACCCAGGAACCAGAAACTGAAAATGGGCCAAATAAAATCCAGCCTTCAGGGTGGAGGTCCCTCAGCCCTGAACTAGACAATGCTCTTTCTAGCAATTAAGTTGTTCTGTGGGGAAAGGGTGACTTTTACATGCTCTCCCAGGCACTGTTAAGCTATTTCCTCTGAGCCAGAGTTCAGCTTCACTCTGCCCATTCCATTAGAACAGGGAGGAAAAGCTTCCATTCAGAGAGCTAGTTAATTTGGCACTATTCGTCTGCACTAGCATTTACAAAATTACATGCTGCTTCTCTTATTTTGTGTTCTATTGCAGACTCAGACCCAGACTCAGACCCAGGGGTTACATGAACAGGGCCTGCTCCTGCTCACGTCAACTTCACTGGAAGCAGGAGTCTTAAAGTCTGCAAGGTAGGAGAGCCTTATAACCTTTGTCCCTGGAAAGAGTCTTAACATTTGAAACGTCAGCATTCACCTGCTGAGAGACAAGAGTAAAGTCACACAAGTATTTCAAATGGCATATCCAATTCCTCTAGTGCTGTCTGAAAACAAACAATCACAGGTTCCCTGAGTAACAGATGGGTTCTAGGACTCTGGGCCCTTTTACTTATGATTAGCAGACCCAAGATTAAGAACAGGGCAATACCGGCCCTGATGTATGCCGATGACATCGTGGTACTGTCGTAAACCAGGAAAGGCTTGATATATCAATTGGACAAACTGAAGGAATTCTGTAATACCAATATGCTGCAGGTTAATTCTAAGAAATCCCAGATAATGGTTATTGGTGGCAAGCGAGTGGTATACCAGTGGAAGTTTGGGGATGAGTCTTTACTTCAGGTTGACAATTATGTCTATCTTGGCTTGAATTTTTCTAATAATCTCAAATGGGATAGGCACGTAAAAGAGATGGCAATAAAAGCATCAGTTGCATCCAGAGGTATAAAATTTGCTGCTGGATCCTTAGAGGCCCCAATCTCTCAAGCCCTTAAGGTATATAAGGCCAAAGTTAAAAGTTTGGTTACATATGGGGCAGAGATAATTGATGGATCCTGCTGTGCCAAACTTGAAGTTGAACAAAATAAGTTTTTGCGTAGTATCCTGGGGCTTCCGCAAGCGATCCCAGGATCAGTTCTCAGGGCAGAAACTGGAGTAAGCTCTATTTTGAATCAGATTACAATAAAGAGTTTATGTTACTGGGCCAAACTTTGCACCAGGAAGGCTTCATGCTTGACATCTATCTGCTTACAAGAACTAGAGCAGAAACAGAGCCCCCTGTACTCGTGGGTAAGCAAGATCTTGCAACAGTTGAGAAGTATAGGGCTATCTATGGAATACCTACTCACCAAAGATCGAGTTAGTATAAGAAATATCATTAAATCCAGGGTGCTAGATATTGGGAAACAAGAAGATATTGCTGCTCTGATGGACTGGAAAGTCGCACCTAAATTACCATCAAATTAAACAAATTCATGGTTTTGAGCCCTATTTGGAATGGCTGCCTAAATGTTGTATACGGAGAGCATATACACAAGCCCGTATGCAGCTAGTAAAATCTGCTATCACACAAGGAAGATACATAAAACAGTCTTACACAAATCGTAATTGTGTATGTAGTGACAGTCACCTGGAGGATATTTTTATGAAGAGCTTAGGCAGGTTTGGTTATTACCTTTGTGGCAAGAGCATCCATATATATATTTGTCTGACCAGCTTTGTTTAGAGTATATACTCGCCACAAAGGATAAGGAAGTGGCATGTGCGGTCGCTACCTTTGTTTACCTGGCCACCAAAAAAAGGGAGGAGCTTAGTGCAAGTGATGAAGATAACTTATGAGGGCGTTTGTATTATGGTTGGATACCATGGTTTTCTACCAGTGGAATGGGGGGAAGGTGGGTGTACAATAATTGATTATTGGAATCAGTGTTAAATGATATTTGCAGTTTACTGGGGATTAGTCTAGTTTTATAATTGCAGGGGACAAGCCTGGCCAAGGTTCCCCCCCCCCGCAGAAGACCAAGGCAGCAACTTCCCAGCTTTGGCTGGTTTTGTTTGTGTAACCTCTGTGCAGGAGAGTGTATAACTCCTTGGAGTTTTTGGAATATTTTTGGATTATCCTGATTGTTGGATTTTGTGATGTCATTTTGTCACACTGTATGTTATTTATATTGTAGATGTGGATATGTGTTTTATGAATATGGCTATGGCGAAAGCTAGCTGAATAAACTGAATTGAATATGATTATCAGACAATGCTGAACATGCTGATTTGCCCACTGAGGACCGCCCTGGTTCTTCACATGTGTTTAAAAAGGATAACATTTTGCAATGCAGACTGGTAATTCTCAAAAAATGTAGGGCATGCCCCACTTCTTCTCATATGTGGTACTGGACCTTCCTCATGCTGACACAGTTACCTCATCCTCTTTCTCCTTCTCCCACCTGACATGTTGCCCATATTCCCATCATCCTCTCTGGCACCCTCACACCTCTGTTGTAGCTGTATCTGCTTGCTTCCTTAATCCTCTTGGCTCAAAGAGCAGAGCTGAGATTCCCACAATGACAACTGCTTGCCAGCTGCTAATCTAGAACATGAACTTTGATTGGTAGCTGCAGCACCAATCAGAATTCTTATTAGAAGAGTGGGTGATCCTGCCATCATTCTGGAAGCACAGCTAGCAGTTCCACAGCTGCACCTATTCTCATGTCCCCAAGATACACACACTCCTACACCTTAAGTTTCAGGGCCACTGATGTTTCACAAGCCCTGAGTCTCCCACACTGTTCATTCTTTGTGAGTTAAATGCCAAAGCAAACACAAGATGCTACTGGGGCATTATCATTCATAAAAAAACCAATCCACATTTGAGTTACACATTGTCAATGTTCTTTCCTTCTTCCACTACACACCTCAAAACGTTGGGACCTTATTATGCTCCCTTCCTTCTCTTCACTGGAGTAGTACCTTACTCCAAATAGTTCCATGAAAATCAAGAGTATTACTCAAAGACACTGCTCAGAGCACATAATGAAATCTGGTCCTTTGAGTGTGGGCTATTTTCCCCCTAAAGCACCAATGAAAATTCTTCATTTGGGGGGTTATGCGAGTAGAATGTCAAAATGTCTTTTCTACTAATCTTGGCTTGGTCAGAGGCAAATGAAAAGCAATAGGAAAACTCATAAACCACTGCTGCTTACCAATAACAGGGTTACACTTTAGTTAAAATGCCAGAGCTGTATGCTTCGGTGCAGAATATGCTGAGCTCAAACCCTGCAAGATCATTATACTCACTTTAAAGAAAAGCCAAAACCATGTTTCAGTCAGAGGATCTCTTTAGTAGTATTGTTCTTCACTGTGTCAGAAACACAGTCAGGAACTGTAAGTGGAGTCAGGATCAGGACCCCCTTAGGAGCACTATCAGGAAGCTATAGAGAAGGTGTGTTAGAGCAGCCAACAAGGCAGACAGAAACTAAGGAAGCCAGGTCCCACCTACTGGGTTAACATTCTCTTAGGATCTAGTGATGGCTAAGTTCGGAGGCTGTGGCCAAGATCACCACTGGAAACCCCCCCCCAAGTCCAGAGACCAAGAGAGGAGGCATGAACAAGACCACAGGATCCCTGAGTAGCTCAGACTCAGGAGCAGGTCTAAAGAGAGATTAAGCAAGACAGAAACAGGGGAGGATGAAGAAAGGAGACAAGAGGCTAAGCAAGAACCTAAGAAACCCAAAGGGAAGGAAGGAAGGGGCAGCAGACCTTAACCCACAAACTGTAGATACTGCGCACATAGAAGGAACCAAACATAAACAAGGAGTGAGAACTGGAGGCATTTTTAGATGCAGCATATTTTTTACCCAGATCTAAGAGTTCAGATTAGACACTCTCCCAACGAGAAGTCACCTGAGCACCATTGCAAACAGTGGCGCTAGTGACTCCTGCTTGTTTGGAGAAGCGGACTTGGTAAGTCCTCTAATATTGGGGACTTACCTGTACTTGTAGAGAGGAGAGGCCAGGTGTCACCAATCTCCCCCTGCTGCTGGCAGATTCAGCCCCAGAAACCCTCCCACAGAAGGGGAGACAAACTCTAAGGCTGGGTACTTACCAAGTCCACATCTCCAAACATACAGGAATCACCGGTGGCACCACTGTTTGCAGTGATGCCAGGGTAACTTCGGGGGGGGGGGGGGGGTTGCGTCTAAACTCCCTGTGCGGGAGTTTTCAGAACCTGGATTCATAGGTCTGGGTAAAAAATATGCTACGTCTAAAAATGCCCTAAAAGTAGCAAGATGGGAAACAAGCAGTAAACAACTGACTATGATTACACAAGACAAAGAGGGAAACTAGACATGTAGCAAGAGATGAACAGAGCTATGGCTTGAGAGGGTAAGGAAGGGAAACAAACACTATGAAAAGGACTAAGTAAGGGGTGGGTTTAAGAGGGACTGATGGATCAGGTGCACTGATAGAGCGAAAGCACACCCAGCAACAGGGCAATAAGGGAGACCAAGCCAAGGTTACACAAGCTATAGCGGGAGGGGGAACATGGAAAATCATACACGAAGGGAAAAGCTGGAACAAGGAAATAAAGAAGAAACAACACAATGCAGAGAAAAAGGAGGAACAGCTAAGCAACACTAGAAGACTCCTGTAACAATACAACTATAAGGAAAGACATGACCTGGTGGTGGAGAGAGCAGTGAATCCAACAGAGGCCAGAACATCAGCAGCAATCAGGAAGCTGGATGCGTAGGATCACAGACAGAAGGAAAGAGACATGCAAGACGGTTTCTCGCAAAGACCAGCCAGGTCACAGTGGTGGTGTTGGGAAAAGACACACCACAACCAAAGCCCATGGCAGGAGGTTTGAGACCCGGCTCTGGCATGCTGGCATTTACTGTATGAAAACAAGGCTCAACTTAGTGCCCCAGAATGTCTTTTATCTCAGTTCTTGATGCTGTCTTTTAAACAAAACAAAAAAATCAACTCTCTAAAACTTCTAACAAATGAAAGGAAAAACAAGTTTGTAAGCCTGTTGGAAAGGGTCTGTCTGCATGGAGGAGGAGGAGGAGGAGGAGGAGGATTGAAGTTGCTGCTGCATATTTTGATATTTCTCTATGAACAGCAGTTCTGTAATCAGCTAAAGATAAAGGACACACTCTTCTTTTAAATGCATGCACACAGCAAAGCCAGTGGGAAATTTTTGAGAAGCTCTTGGTAATCAGTTAATGTGGGCAAAAGGCTTTTAAGTAATGCCATTTAAGTAATGCCATTTAAAAAATATTTTCATAATAGGAAAATACAATTATAACCCAAAATATGCTGTATTTCTTTCTTTTGCTGACAGCAGCAGATACTGTATTTCCTGGATCAGGATCTAATCAGGAGTATTATAGAATAATGGTTTTTGCCTTTGTTTATATTTTTGGGGGTGGAGGGAGGAAGGCAGCAACAGAGCTGTTGTACTTCTTGTAAGTTGAAATGCTGAAAAAGGGCATGGTTACTGAAATTTTCAATTAAGAGAATTTTTAAACCAAGTATGTATTAGGAGCACAATCCAGCTCCATACAAATCAATGGGAGTTTAGCCATTGACTTCAATGGGAGCTGGACTGTGCCGTAGGTGTTTATACTAAATTAGTAACTAGGCAGAAATTTTACAGTCTAATAATCCTTTCTCCCTAACTGCTCATGTATCAGTCTTGTCATCTATTAAGTCAAAAGCTTGCTAAGCCTGCCTGGAGTCATCCATCCATCATTCCAGTAAAAATAGAAGAG
The DNA here is from genome assembly GCA_003113815.1 of Sphenodon punctatus. Taxonomy (NCBI): domain Eukaryota; kingdom Metazoa; phylum Chordata; class Lepidosauria; order Sphenodontia; family Sphenodontidae; genus Sphenodon; species Sphenodon punctatus. The sequence goes on along the minus strand of QEPC01008452.1, from coordinate 2,386,836 downwards.
AAACAACCCAGTATTTTTTAAGCAGAGCAATAACAAAATAATTTAGGATAATGCTGCAGACAGGGGTCAGACTGGAGGGGGAGGAAGTGGTACTCTTCCAAACTGTGCTAGTATGAATCACTAAAATATGACACTGCTCACAGTGGCCATTTTTACACACACGTTAAAGTTATGGATTTTTCAGTCTTCTGGGTTTACGAGTCCACAAGTAAGTTCCAGATTCATTTTTCACACACACTGGCAGTTCCTGGTTGCATTCTCCACACAAGTGCTGCCCTGAGGCAGCCTAAAGTAGTCACAGCTGTAGATGTGACAGGCTGCCATGGAAACCAAGTGACCACAGCTGCCTGGAGCAAAACAGTTTACCAGGAGAACTTTTTACACACAAAAGTTCTGGGAGAAGTTCTATGCAGAAGTTCAAAGATCTGGATGTTTAAGATCTGGGTGAGTGATTTAGACACACAGACGTTCAGGATGTAACCGCAAACATCCAGGAGAAATGTGTGTGTAAAAACACCCAGTAAGTCATGCAGCTCTTCTCCCCGCCACTCTCTTCCATGAGAAATTAAATGGTTAACAGTGCTGACATTGAAATCTCCTGGTAGGTATTCACATCTCTCACGTTTGGCATAGGCTGCCTGCAGACTCATAAATGTCTCTTCATTGGTTACACATGCATGGTTCAAGCTTCTGAGGTTTTCTTGACAGCTAACAACTTGCTGTGTTTTTTTTTTAAATGAAAGCTGGGATTCCAGAGAACAAGACAGCTACTTTAGAAGCGTGGGCATGATGCAGTGTTTTGTGCTGCCCACACAAAGAGGGCAAAGAGGGAAACTAGACATGCAGCAAGAGATGACCAGAGCTCTGGCCTGAGAGGGTAAGGAAGGGAAACAAACACTATGAAAAGGACTCTGAAGTCCAGAGGGAAGAGAGGCTCACATCTACCAGAAGTTCAGCATCTCCCTCCACTGTGAACATATGTGGTCTCAGAATTCTAACATACATTTACTAATCACTTCCACACCAATAAGATAGCATGTGTTCACAAGGACCCAATCCACGATCCACGTGCACGCAGCATGCACATGCAGCACAAAGTTACACTGGCGGGCACATACAGAGTATTCAGTAGGGGGGACGTTGGGCAAAATTTCCGTTTCTGTTACTTTCTGTTTTGGTTCTCATGTAGTTCAGTTCTCATTTCGGTATCGGTTGTTTTGGATCTTTTGCACTGATTTTTGTTTCGGATTTTTAACCTTGCGGGACAAACCACAATGTTAAAAATTTGAAACAAAAATCAATGCAAAAGATCTGAAACAGCCGAATCCGAAAAAAGAACCAACATTTCAGATTAATCCAAAATGGCCATTCTCGGGTCCTTTCAGTTCTATCCAAAACAGATATTCCCATCCCTAGTGTTTAGGGTGCCCCACCGCCTGACCCCACCACCATCCAGGAGAGAGGGAGGCAGGGCTTCAGTGGCTGCTGCGGGGGGCCGAGGACTTTTCCGGAGGTACTCTGTTTGTGCACACTACATCCAAGCAGACCATGAATCAGGACCAATGTGTCCCTTTTTCATACCAGTACACCATGAGAATTTCTGAAACTGTAAAAAAAAATTTTTAAAACTGCATTGTCCCAAATTGAAACATTTAATATAGCCATCCAGCTTTTGCTATGTCTTTGACATATATGTATTCCCATCTCCTTGAGAGAAATCGGTTTCCTAAACCATTTCTGAGTTTCAAGACACTCACTAAATATCCCAAAGCTTCTTTTTCAAAGACACTCTGACATTCTCCAGAAACCCGCCTCTTACAGTCCAACCACTGTGTAATAGTTTCATATAAATGTTCCCTCAAATTGTCCAAATAAAACTTGGGTTTGGTCCACTTCAAAGCGCTCTGCCAGCACAAGTTCCACTGGCTTCCCATATTGTTTTCATTATAAGGAAGTAAAGCAATTTCTGAATCAATGAAGAATACTTGAGAAATACAACCTATATGGTGCTAGTAAATGAATTAGAAATAATGCATTGTATTCAAAATGTATTCCCACTACAGGTGCTCAGGGCATTTCAGAATCAATTTAAAATACAGTGGAAAACGCCCTCCTGTCATTAAAATACTAACAATAAAGACTATATTTATTTTTTAAAGTTTCTACCCCGCCTCTCCTGCTGACTTCTGGAAGAGACTCCATCCTTGCTCGATATTTCCATGACCCCCACTGTCATGGTCAGTGCCTCTAACATTTAACTTTTAACATATGTATTCTCACTACAGAGGGTGTTAACGGGTCGGGAGCCCGTTGGAGCCTGGCTCCACACAGCTCTCTCTCACAGGTCAGTGGGGAATGCAACAAATGGGCAGGTCACTGTGGTCCGCCCGCATGCTGCATCGCTCCCCTCCCCACCAAATCACAGTCAGTCTAGCAATACTTTAGGCTGCGCCCGCAACTCCATACTGCAAAATGCATGTGGAGGCAGCGCACGACCCAACACACAAGAGGTGGCCCCATGGGCACCCATTGCCCTGGATTTACCTGCATGGCAGGCTTTCCACTTCCTGGGTTGATGATGCTGTGTAGAGCAGCCCCAGGGCGAACACCTGATGGCCACATGATAGATGAGCAGGTGAAACCAGGGCTAATGTAGGGCAACGTCTTGTTCGTTAACATCAGAGAGTCATACTATCCCCATATTATAAATGGGAATGGAGGCACAGAGAAAATAACTGACTCACCAGAAGTCACACAAGAAATCTGGAGTGGAACTAGGACTTGAACGTAGGCGTCCCGAATCCCAGACTAATGTCCTAATGACGATTGAGCTACCCTTCATCTCAGAGATAGATTTCTCTACCCAACAGAGCCAAGGGCATGATCTCCCTACAATCCAGGGTAGGCATGGGATTTACTGGGGCCAGTTTTTAACAGATAAAAACCTGTTATTTTACCACTCTGGGTAAAACTCGTTTTTACCACAATGGGAAAAACTAATTAGTCCCAGTTTAAGGAATGAACACTTTCTATTATCAAAACTGTTTCATCAATCCACAGCAGAGTCACACAATTAAATATTAGATATATTTTCAAAATGTAAATACTTAAGGCAGTAGATCCAGGTATTAATTTATGGTTATACATATTAAAAAGGTAAACTCAGTGGGGCCAATTCAGTACCTGCTTATGCACTGTGAGAAAGGTGCGCATGTGCAAATATTGTGCAGATGTTTGTGCAACTGTTGTGCACCACATATACAGCTTGTGCAACATGCGCCCAGTGTGCGCAGGGCCAGGTGCAGGCTGTGCGAGTGGAGCGCAACAGTTGTGCAAACACCTGCACAATATTTGCACACGTGCACCTTGCTCACAGTGCATAAGCACGTAGTGGATCAGCCCCAATGGGTAATACTAACATACAGAGCTTAATACTTAACTTTTGTATGTCCATATAGATTTTGTTTTGGCATCTCACTTTTTTTCAAGGTGCTTTATATAGGATATTCTAGTTTTTATTATATAAGCCAGGGCTGGGAAACTTCAGGCACAGGGACAGCCAGGCACATGGCTAGTTTTTAGTTGGCCCTTTTTCAGTACCTAGATTTGACCCCAGGATCCAGTCCTACCTGCAAGCACTGAAAGACTGAGATCAGGGGAAAGCAGCAGAGAGGAGGACAGGACAGGGGGGCAGATCCATGGCACAGATCCATGATCTGGACCTTCCTCTTCCTGAGCATGCGTCTTAAGGACCCTGCCCCCAATTTTTATGTGGCGTTCCCAGCTTGCACTAATTTTCAAAGGGGCCCCTAGGAGGGAAAAGGTTCCTGCTCCCGTTCCCCAACCCTGGTCTAATTCCTCTTCTTTCTTGGTAAACAGCCATGTAAATTTCATTGGTTAACAAAGTTTTTCAGATTCAGAAGCTTAATTTCTATTACCTAGGCAATAATAGCATGAAGCTTTTAAGGTTGAGGGTTTTTTGGTTGGTGGGTTTTTTGTGTGTGCTTCTTTCCTTTAATTAAAACTAAGCCAACCATAATACTGCAGAACTATTCCCAAACTGTTAAGAATTTTTCAATAGTTTTCATTGGTATGTTACTAATTTTATTTTCCCCACTTTCCCAGGAAAAACCTAGTCAAACCCGCTATTTATACCAGTGCCCTGTCCAAAACTAGTTGTTCCCGGGAAATTACAATTAAGGGTAAGAAGGGGTGATCTTTAAAGAGACAAAGCAAAGATATGCCCTGCTAAAATAATGCCCAAAGAGGAGGGCTCCCACTACTCAAGAAGAAAGCCTTCTTAAAGGAGCAGCTCCAGTGTACGGTAGGTGCAGCCACACGAGCTGGGGCGGGATCGATCCCGTGTGCCCCAGGGCGGGCAATCACTGCTGCCGCACTTTGGGGCAAACAGTCTGGCCCTGCCCCGCAGGAAAACCAGTCGGGCCACTGTCAGAGGTCCCGCCACTCCCCAGGGCAGGCCGAGGCGCTGGCCACACGGGTGGCTGCCCCGCCGTGCCCACCCTCCCCTGGCTGTAACATGGAAGCTGCGCCCACCGTTTAAAGCTCCACAGCAGACCTCACCATGTGGAAGGGCAAACAGGTACTGGGCACATGAGCAGCGGCACGCTACCACGTGTTGCGCAGCCTTAGCCTACTTTGGGTAAGGCTGCTACGCACTGTGTCCCTGGCCTTTTTCTGAGGACACAGGGCACAGCAGCCAGCTGCCCACCCTTGGGATCTGGCAGCAGCTGAGCAGACAATGCATTGCATTGTGCGGTAAGGTCACCTGATGTGGGGTAAGGCTGCTCAAACCACGGTAACATCTCGTGTGGCTGCCCCCAGTGTGTCTACCACTCTCCTAAACAACCATTGTAGAGAGTGCAGAACAGTCGTAGTAAGATCATGGTTGCTCAACCAAAAGCAATGCAACCGAAAATACCATTTTGTGTCAGAATATGGTTTTTCTGAAAAGGGTGTGATAAAAAAAACAACACTAAGGGCACATCTTCCACACACTGAAGTCAATGACAAAACACCCACTGACTTTCAAGGAAGACTGCACCCCAAGAATTAGGGTTTCAGCGACACAAGTTTCTTTACTTCACTCATTACCTCCAAGCTAATCTTTTAACAAGCAGGAACACAAAAGGGGAAACAAACGTCTGTGTACAGACAACCTCCTGCTGACAGCAAAAATTCTGTCTACTCAATGATGAAGATGAACTAGCTCCAGCACACACAGCTGGTGATAACATTCAGCATTCCACTGTAGCAGAGACCGAATCTGATGGGTCATTAGGACAAGTGTGACAGAGCTGCGTATCATCCATTGGATTCTTTAGTCTCCAGAGTCCTCTGGAAACAAGCAGGCTGTCGTGCTGAAAGAAGTATTATTGGAACAGGAAAGGTGATGGACAGAGTAGTCAAATGAGATTATGCCAGTGTCCAAACCTGCCCCCATGGAAACCCTACCGTAGCCTACAAGAAAAACCTAGTCAGACTAGTCCTAAATAGCAAGTTGTTGGTGCTCCAAGTCAACATCAACATGCCTGTTAAAATCTGAGTGTGGCCCTAACTGCTGTTTTGAAACTTCACATATAATAATTGGTGGAAGGGGACCCCCCTCACACATATCCCAATGTGCCTTATCCTGTGGCAAAGGTGATATTTCTCTCCCCATCATTCTCCTCTTATTTTTTTTCTCCTACTGACTGCTGTCCTATGTTTTTTTGTTCCCTTACTCCCAGATACTCTGCATTCTGCTCCTCTGTTCATCCAAAGGCTGCAGGCTTCCCAAGACAGGCATCTATTGGCAACCCTGCTGAGCTTGGAAAAGTACTCTTGCAGCTCAGAGATGAAACACAAAACTTGGGAGTGCTCAGGTGATTCCCAAACCTGTGGACAAGAGCTGCTCCTATGGCTCAGCTGCAGTAGGGACCACTGCAGAAGCAGGGAAGATGCATGGATTGAAGATGGTGCTGCAAGTCATTTCACCTATCTGTCTTGACTATTTAGGTTATGAGCTATCCAAGGCAGTGATGCGCTCTTACACTAAATGTATGTATGCATATCTCCTAACACAATAGGGCTACAATCTCAGTTGAGGTATCAAGTCTTTTGCCACAATTTTTTAACATGCTCAGGGAATACAAATTGCAGGCACCTAGGAGCCATTGGCACCCAGAAAATGGAGGCTGGCGACTGGTTCAGGGGTGTAGTGGGGCAAGAACGATTTACTATCAGGATAAAGTCTGGTGACTGAATTTTTATTTTTTGGCTCCTGGAGTTTGCGCTGAAATTTCATGCCCTGATATGCTAATCTTTTCTATCAAAAAATAAAAAATAAAAATTCAGCTAGTCCTACTCATGAAGAGGGTGGTCAAAATCTCTTTGGCATAGCTATTCAACATATCCAAGCAATTACTTACTTTCTCCTTTATAATTCTACTTCACATGTTACTTGGTGAAATCTTCAACCACACAATAACAAAAACAGAATAACCCTCAAGATCACTTACTTCAACAGCTGAATAATCAAAATCAAGCTTCTTTCTCCATAATTTCAATTTAAGAATTTCTTCTCTTATATAATACAGTTCTCATCTGTTAGACAAGCACGTGCATAGTTTGACTAAATAGTTTCCAAATGAGGGAAGTGAAACACTGCGAAAGTCATGCTGTTTTCCATTTATTATATCAGTTCTCATACAGAACTACAATCCGCATATTTTAATATAGAGCACTAAGTAGCTCACATTCTGCTACAGAATACCTAGTCAGAGTTCTGAAGTCAGCAATCTAATTGGAAACAAACAGCTAATTTAGTGACAGGGTTTATTTCCTGAAAGGAGTTCATATTGATTCTGTAAATAATCCTTTTCACCTTTGATGTACTAGTCATGCAAAGACTTCAGTGCTGTTCGGTGTACATGTTGTACAAGTGAGCTTACACCAGGAATTTTCACAAGTGACCTTTGATTTTGGTTGCCTGATTTAAAACATTTGGAACATGACTTGCAGATGGGTTATGCACCTGAGGCTTCACCGACATCACTTCAACTTTTTAAGTGGTCAGCACTTGTGAAAACTCTGCCCAGTGTTTGAGCATCATAAACTGAGGCACCCCAGATGCAGAGTACACTTCTGAAAGCATTGCCCTGACTAAGGGGACTGAGCACAGAACTATTGACTCTACATAAGAATATAAGGCTGTTTTTACACGGATGGCCCCTCCCCCCCAGGTGTGTGTGTGGGGGGGGTGTCCGTCCGTGTAAATGCCATGGCGGTGGGTGCAAACAGCACGAGCAGTGAGTCGGGGTGTGTGCGCACTCCCACGCAACTCCCACCTCCACCCATCCCCCACCCACGGAGCCATCTGCCCCGTCAGAACAGGAGCACACCCAGCTTCACCCACCGCGGCAGCACACCCATCCCCCCGCCCACCGCTTCCTGTGTAAAAAGAGTCTCCGACATAGGCCCTTCTCACGCAGACACTCTAACACTGATAAAATGGGTGTCACATTTTATTATACATGTTGCAGGGCTGCAGGTGTGCTCTATGGGTGCCCTGCAACACGTATAATAAAATGTAACCCCCATTTTATCAGTGGGTGTTTTCAGACGTTACGAGATCACAGTCAACCACAGTCAATTCCCTGTGGTGGCTGCGATCATGGAACATCTGTTGGGGGGAACGGATGTTCCCCCCAGATGTTACCACGGCGGGGAATCACTTTCGCCACATGAGCGGCTGAAGCGGCGGGACCGGCGGCGGTCGCGTGACGAAGGTGATTCCCCGCCGTGATGAACCCCGCCGTCACTTCTGGACGGCGGCCACAGCCTGGAATCCCCACAGGGATTCCGGCCCATGGCCAAATCGGGCGAGCGCTGCGGCTGCATTGGCCGCCGCGGCCGCCTGTCTCCCCAGAAGGCGGGCGGCAGCGAGCGTGGAGGGGGCGAGGCCGTGCGGCCACACGTTGCACCGCGCGGCCCCGCCCCCTCCGCAATTCCCCGCTGGGATCCCCCGGCACGTCTGTTAGGACGTGACGGAGTCGTCCTGGCGGGGGATGAATATATTGTTTTCGTGACAGGGCCAATTGGCCCCGTCACGTCTGAAAATACCCAGTGTTAGAGTGTCTGTGTGAAAAGGGCCATAGTTGCTTCACAGAGGTGCACAACAGGTCATAATGGAACGATCCATTCCCTGCTATTTACTCTCCGCTCCTGACAGTCAGAAGTTAATGTTCCCTGCCCAACTTGACTAATAGCAATTTATGAATCTATCCTCCAAGAACTTATCCAATCCCTGTTTAAACCCAGCTATGGTCTAATCAATAAGACACACTCTCCCCTGCCAGACAGAAGCCCTATAAAATAGACAGACTCAGGAATTGTATCAACTAAACATGACTAAATATCAGGGTGACCAGAGTGACCCTGTACACACAAGGAACCTATATAAGAGAGCACGTTTGTCAGTCAGTAACCTCTAAAAGCTTGTCTCCACTATCTCAACATCACATTTTTACTTTACCTTTAATAGGCAGCCAGCCGCTTTCTTTTAAAGTAACGTATTTGTTGGTCCCTTGAGAAGAGGCTTGAAAGCCAGGTGTTTGCAGAATCAGAAGGTGACTTTGGGGCCTGATTCTGCAAACACTTGTTCACCTGGTTTGGGGGCAACTGCTGTCACTATGGCCGTTTTTGCATGGACGCCACACCGTTGGGTGTGCAGGCAGGTGTGTTGGGGGGGGTCATCCGTGCACATGGTGCAGCGGTGGGTGGGGGGATGGGTGTCCGCTCATGTAAACATCACGGGTGGTGGATGTGCGCTCCCGGACAACACCCATCTCTACCCATCACCCACCCACAGAGTCATCCAGCAAACTGGAGGAGGCTCCGTGGGTGGAGGTAGGTGTGCGTCCGTGGAAAGGGAGCACACCCACCTCCACCCGCCACCGGTGCACACCCATCCCTCCACCCACCGCGTCCACGCAAAAAGCACCAATAACTATTCATGGTTAGGTCTCAGAACTGGCCCCTAAGTTGACAGTGAACTTGGGGATCCTATTATTGCTATAGCATAAGCAGTGTGCCTGGTGCCAAACAGTTGTGATAAGAAACAGGTCCATGCCCCAGGAAGCTTGCAATCTAGAATGGACAAGAGAAGGGGGATGCAAAGGGAAGGAAAGGATACATTAATGAAGATGAGAAGTTGCAGGTGCAGGTGCTTAGCTTAGTGACAGAGAAGGAGGGAGATCTTGAAGAATGAAAGGCCTGATGGAAGACACAGGTTTTCGGGAGGGAGGGGAAGAAAAGCAGAGTGTGTGTATTCTGAGAAGGCATCCCAGGCACAGGAGAAGGGATGAAGAAGGTTTAGGGAGCAGGAGACTCTTGGGGCAAGTGAGGATTGTGGTATTGGACCAAAGTTCTCAGCTGGGAACATAGTGGGGAATTAAGGCAAAAAGAAGAGAAGGTGCAGAAAAGAAGGTGCAGCTGTGTCTTCTACAGTAGCAGAAGCCTATGTTATTACTGTAGTCAGTCAGACATTTATTTGTGCAAGCCACAGGCCATCACAAGAACTACAAAAAAATCAGAACACATTGAGGACAAAATTCAAATGTTACACATGTCACATATCATTCAAATGGCACATTGACCCCTCTCCAGGGGCCACTACACACCTAGATGCTCTAAGTTTGAGAGCCGCTGTCAAAAATGTTGCTGTTTGCCAAAAATCAAAAGGGTCCAGTCCTTGTAAAAGAAAAACAAGCATATCATGTTGACTATGGAACGGCAAATTCATAATTATACCTGCTAAAAGCTTTGAACACAAAGCAGCATAAAGGTCACAATTAAATAAAATGTGGACTATAGATTCAACTGAACCTTGGTGGCAGAAACTACAGATTCTCTAATCATATGGGACACCATTAAACCTACCCTCCGTCACGCCAGAGAGGAATTGATTAAATCTAGCAAGCGTAGAAATTTGTCTAAACTCCCAAACCATCAAGCTATGTAAATAGGATGCACCCTTAGGGTCCATAGGAAAGGACCTATAAAATAACGAAATGTTCTGGGAATCAATGACAGCTCTCAGGGTCTGGCTCTTTTGATCTAATCAACACTGCTTCACCAGAGAAAAAGCACTAGCATAATCCAAAGTGCACAGCGATTCTATGGCAAGCCTAAATTTGACAGCAGCAAGGTCAGACCCTCCACCAGGGGCCTCGGTCCAGCATGTTTACTGCCAGGGAACATAGCCTATCCTGTGCTGCACAAATGCAACATAACCAGAACTTAATAGGGCGTAGTTTAATAAAAAAGGGCTACCGAAGGAACGCCAGATTCGGTGCGTAATGGGGCCATTGGTGAATTATGAGGAACATGCAGTATAGTTCTCAGAAATCTATTCTGGATCTTGTCCAAATTATTCAGTAGAGCTACACCCCATACCTGGGCACCATAAAACAACTGCGGAAGGACTTTGGCACCATAGATCTTTAGGGTTATTACTGTATCTGCATAGATAGGGCCAGATTACTATCCTACAGCAGGGTCTCCACAGCCGAGGAATGCTTGAGATACATACCTCTCAAGTGTCCTGGATTTTCTGGGATGTCCCTGATTTCACAGTTCTTTTGTTATTTGTCTGGTGGTCCCCTGAAAACTGCAGTAATGTTCCATATTAGAAAGGGAGAGGCAAGGGAGAACAATTTTCAAGCCATCAATGGGGCCAATGAGTTAGATTCTCCAGCTTGAAAGTGCCAAGCAGGCTTCTTCAGGCAAGCTCAAAGCAGCCCCTCCCGTGCTATAAAGGGACTCTCTATTGTCCTCTCCTTAATTATTTCACACACACACATACCATAGCTCTGTTTGGGATCATCAATGGGAAGCTATCATTTCTAATCTCTTGAAAAAAATTAGCAGATCAAGGTTTCAGACCTTGATCTATAAAATCTTTAATTAAGTTTCCTTTTTAAAACAATAACATTTCAGACCAACTTCTCCATTAGGCTAATCTGTTAGAGAGAATCCACAAAGGAATAGAAATTGCTAGAATGGGGGAAAAGCTTTACAGGCAGGAGGGCTGTGTAAACTGTAAAACTCACTTAACATGGGGGTGTGGAGGCCAAGCAGTTAAGGGAAGTACTGTGATAGAGCTTGGACATAAGATTGGCAGGAAAAGGGTTTGTCTGGCTTATAAGTGAGGCTGTTGTCTGCTAGGACAGCCCTGAACTTTTAAAGATTTATTTTTTTTCAGCTGAGCCTCATAGTTAAGTATGGACTATTTTGAGTTTGCATAGATGTATATATGAAAATGTTATGCAAATTATATCCCATATTGTCCCACGTTTTATCACTGCTCCTCATTTCAGGAGTTGAGAGGTACGTTGAGATCAGTTGAGGTTTTATTGCTCTTGGTATTTAACCAAGATTAAGCAATAACAGCAATGTGACAAAGTAGCAAAGTTATGTTTTGTTGGTCCAACTATAGTTGGTGGAGGTATTCAAGCTTAAGGCACCGATAGTTTGACAAGTCATAGCTCCATATTTTCCATGTATTTATTGTTTTTCGCAGAGCTGCAGGTAGGTGGGCAGCCTAGGTGATGTCAGGTATTGGTTAACATGCCCCCCCCCCCCCCATGTTTTAATCTGGCCTGTGCACAGGGGTGTCAAGAGGAGACTTGAGGGCGCTCAGTGCGGTCCCGACGAGGCATTTAAACCCCAGAGTCCGGGGTGAAGGAAGACCAGCAGGGCAAAGAGCCAGCCGCTCCCCACCCAAAGCTATTGGCGGGGGAGGAAGCGAGGGGCCCCGGCCTAAGTGCCTGTCACTGGAGCGAGCGGGCAGCGGGAGCGCTCCCGGCCGGGCCGGGCCAGGCTGTCACATTCATGTCCGCTCCAGGGGCGGGCAGCGCTCAGGAAAATGTCGGCAAGTCAATGGAGGGGGAGGCGGTGGGTCCGCTCCTCCACAACTTCTCCCCGCCAGGCTTGGGGCAGGGCGAGTCCCCGCACACACAACGGGGGCCCGGCCGGCTCCGGAGAGCAACCCCCCGCGCCCCGACCGACTTGCCCCACCGGCTCCCTCCCGAGTTGCTGGGAAGTTTCTAGCGGCCGCCTGTCCCCGTCTTCCGGGGCCGACGGGGACTGGAAGGGACGGAGCCCAGCCCGGCCGGCGAGGAAAGGAAGGAGGACACGGACAGGGAGCCCTACATCCCGCAGCCTAGCCTGCCCTGCTGCTGGGCTCCCCTAGGCCTGGTCCCCCCAACCCCAGCACTCGGTCCGGCTCGGCAGAGCGGGCTGAGCCCCCTGCTGTTCCCTGCCCCTAGCCCCGACACACATGCCCTTAGCCCCGCTTTCCCCGGCCGCTCTCCAGGAGGCGCCCCCGGGCCCCCGCCCTCGCCTCGCAGCTGCCCCAGCGCAGCCGCGCTCGAGTGACGGACTCTCCCAACGCGCGCACATGCCCTGGATCCTGCTGCCCCCGCCTCCCCCAGAAAGAGCCAGAGCTTGCCCAGGGCTGCCGGCCCGGGATGCCCCGTGGCAAGTCCCCAGGGCTGCCGGGCAGCTCCCTGCGCCCTGTCCCCGCGGAGCCTGAAGTTACAAAGTAGCAGCTGTAGCGGGGGGGGGGAGGTGTACCCCGGGGAAAGCCCCCGCCCTTCCTTACCTCCTTCTGGGTGGGGAGGAGGGGGATTCAAGCTGTCGAGTCCGCTCGATGTCAGGGATCAGCCCCCGCCGGGAGTCCCCTGCTACTGCTGCTGCTGCTGCTGCTGCTCCTGCTCCTACTGCGTCCAACCCGGCAGCGCTGCTCGTTCTCCATCTTCTCCTTCCCCCTCTCGGGCTCAGAATGCAGGACACAGTTGGGACATTCGCTACATTGTTAGCATTCCATTCACGCCACGTGACCCTGGCTCTAGCGTCATTCCAGCCCCCCTCCAGCCCCTCGCATACCAGCCGGGGGAGGGGCTTTTCCAAGCATGGGACGGCACGGATCCCTGGGGCTCCTGCTCTGACCCGGTGCCGATCAGCCTCTGTCACAACACACGCGTGGGGAGAGGGTTGGTTTCCTCTCACTAGGCTAGTGGAGGGTTCCTCTTCTGCCTGACGTTGAGGGAGCCCCGATTTTTCCTCTCCAGTAGTTATATTATTGTTTTTATACAGTGCCAGCAGCAATGTGCCTGACGCTGAGCAGTCACGAATTAGCGACAGGTCCCTGCCCCAAGGGACTTACACTCTACAAAGACAAGATAGGAAAGACAAGGAGTGGAGAACAGAGGGAGAGAGACGTTAATGAAGCTGAGAAGGCGCTGATGCAAGTGCTTAGCTTAGTTACAGGGGAGATTGAAGAAAAGAACAGCACAGGAAGAGCATATTCAATGAGCAGTCTGTGGGGAGAAGCCTGCTGCTGGAAAAGGCAGGTTTTCAGAAGGGATTTGAAGGTCTGGAGGGAACAGAACGAATTTCTTTAGAGATGGAGTTCCAGGCACAGGGGACAGCATGGGAGAAGGGGTAAAGATGGTTTAGGGAGCAGAAGATTGGGGGGAGGGGAGAGGTGGTGTCAGAGGAGAAGTGAAGCTTCTGGGCAGGAATGGCAGATTAAATTTAATGTGGATAAGTGCCAAGTGATGCACATAGGGAAAAATAACCCAAACTATATGTATACTATGCTGGGTTCTAAATTAGGAGTTACCACACAGGAAAAAGAACTTGGCATCATTGTGGTCATAAGAGCAAACTGAATGTTAGGAATCATTTGAAAAGGGATAGAGAATAAAACTGAAAATATTGTAATTCAGCTATATAAAGCTGTGGTATGACTGCACCTGAAATCTTGTATATTGCGTGCAGTTCTGGTCACCCCATCTCAAAAAAGACATAGTAGAACTAGAAAAGGTACAGAAAAGGGCAACAAAAATGTTCAAGGGTATGGAACGGCGCTCGTATGAAGAGAGACTTGCTAGGTTAGGGCTTTTCAGCTTGGAGAAGAGACAACTAAGAGGGACCATGATAGACGTTTATAAAATCATGAGTGGTGTGGAACATGTAAATAGGGCGTGGTTATTTACCCTTTCTAAGAGTATTAAAACAAGGAGATACTCCATGAAATTAACTGGCAGCAGATTTAAAACAAGAGAAAGTATTTTTTTCACTGGGCACACAATTAACATATGCAATTTATTACCAGAGGAAGTGGTCGAGGCTGATAGTGTAGCTAGTTTTAAAAAGGGATTGGCTAAGTTCTTGGACTCAGGGTAAGTTCATTAATGGCTATTAACGAAGTAGGCTTTGAGGACGTCATCTCTTTTTCTTGGTGGCTGGAACAACAGGGAATAGATTGCCAATTGTGACCTGTTGGGTACTTCTCCCTGGAGAAAGAGATTGGCCACTGTTGGAGACAGGATGCTGGGCTTGATAGAAGGTTGGTCTGATGCAGTACAGCACTACTTATGTCCTTAGGTACTGTAGTGGGAAATGGAACATACCCATAGTTATATCATCATCCCCTTTCTTCCTCATCCATCTCTTCCCCAAAAGTTGTGCAGCGTCTGTCAGTGATACTGAAAAGCTGACCCTCTTCTCCCTCACCCGGCTCCATTTAAAATAATAAGAATAATAATCCAGGGCCCAAGCCACCAAATGCTGAATTTTCCCAACTGTTTGGAATCCCTGTTCCGATTCAGACCATGATTGAGGCAGTGGCTGGCAATCATACTGTATTTGCCACACAGTTCTGCCTAACCTTGCGCCTTTGGCATGGGAGAGACTCAAGTTTGACTGGGAATTCTCAGAACACAAGTGTGAAAATGGCATTGGAGCTCCTGGGAACTGACACTATTCAAACTGGCAGAGCGAGATCTTTGCTCCCAGTAAAAATGTTGTTTCCAGCAGGCAAATACACCCTGGCTCTAGGGGGAAACACTGTTGTTCCCATGCTTCCAGCCCTAGAAGACTGGTTAAAATTATCTAGTTCATAACTGATATGGAACATTGGACATACAGATTCAAGACTAATGCACAGACTTCCCACAAACTATGGGATCCATTCCAAGATTATCTGTAACAAGAAGGGCAGAGATTTAATAGGAACAGGCAGTGTAGCTGCCCTGGGGCTTCATGAGCCTCTCCCAATGTATCACTGACATTGGGAGAGGGGTGGGGACCTTCCCTCTTCCCGCCTAGCTACACCCCTGTGCAGCAAAACCCATTAATGTGACTAGCGACTAATACCCCATCGAAAAATGAATATAATCATGAACAATTGCCTTTCTATAAATATCACGCCTACCAGAGTGAACATGAAACTGTGACATATTTGTAATGTTAAGTTATTAAATTAAAACTTGTTTTTTGCTTGTTTCAAGTTTATGCATTGGCACCTCTTTTGTAAATTATGTTTGTTAGGAAAATCTCAATAAACAGTTTTAAAAATAAATAAAATAAAATGACATTGGATAAGACCGAGGTGGTTTGTTTTTAAGAAGACTAAAAAACAAAAACCCAATAGATCACGATCCTCCCACGCACAGCTCTCCCGAGTAGGGTTGCCACCTATGCAAATCCTTAAGGAACACTTATGAAAAATACATGTTTCAGGCCCTGCAACATGTATTTTTCATAAGTGTTCCTTACAAATCTGCATAGTCGGCAACCCTACTCCTGAGGTCAGTAGGAATCGGTGCAGGATCAGGATAAGCCAAGTGGCATAACTTGCAGGAGCAAGACTTCAATTAGCTCCAAAAATCTGCTCAGGCCCATAACCAAAAGGTTCATCATCCCCTCAGCGAAGGTTCCCTCTCCCTCCACAGGCTCTGCTAAGAAGCAAATCAAAAGTTGTTGGAAACAGAAGTCTGACAAAGGAGTCTATAGACATGTGAACGAGGCTGCCCCTGGCCTGCCCAGGAGGTGCTTTAAAATGTATAACCAATTGACTGCTGCTCTACTGGCTGCCTATATGCAAGCCTAGTAAGGTAACTAAAAACCCAACTGGCTGCATATGCCTGCTATTGAAACAGGGCAGGCAGGCAGCAATGCATACACTGAGTCATCACCACATCACAGTGTGTCTGTCTTCAGATTTGTTAAACACATTAATATTTTAGTGAGATAGCAACATACCTGTTGCATAAATATGATACACCTAAAATAATTACCCCCACTCCCACACCATGAATTTTGGCCCTCCCTTCTGCCAGATGCTAGCTCCTTAATTTCCCAGTATTAACCTTAGTCATAATTTTTGTTTCAGGGGGTGTTTTCATTTTGTTTTGTCACAGCAGAGACGTATGTTTGGTGACGTATGTTCAATGGAAATCTCAGGCAATTCAGTTTCTTACCATAACTACATAGGACCAAATTTCCATCCCAACCAAAGTTCAGATCCAGAGTTAAAAATATTGTATGAATGTGGAGTTTAGATTTAGCCTCGATACAACACTGCTTGCATACACATACGCAGTAACTTCACTTGAAATTTTAAAAACAATTCCCTCATCTGAACTTTCATTATGGGTAACTTGGGGTATTTTTAGACAAGCACCTTCCCACCTATTACCCACTAATCACCCACCCATCATGCATGTTGCAGGGCTGCATTGACACCCTCTGCAGCCCGGCAACTTGCATGATGGGGGGATGATTAGTGGGTAATAGGTGGGGAGGCGCTTTTCTAAAAACACCCCTGCTTTTGAGGAGAAGGAAAATATTTTCAAATTGTCATGTTCTGTAAGGAAAATATGTCCCAACCACCAAAAAAATGTGTTTGGTCTGTTGCCAGCTGCTACTTTATATAAGTCTGTTTATAACTTTCCGTAGTATCATTGAGTTAAATTTATTGAGGGGAGGAGGCAAAGGAAACCCCAGCTGAAGAAAACTTAAGAAGCCCATTAATCCCAAAACCAAATTCCAATGTTGAAAGAACATTGCACAGTGAAGCAGTTCATTTTGTAATCTTCAAATACTTGCAAAACTGAAGTAAACTTTGATATGACAGAGGCAGTCTGACTTCATTTTCTGAATTACTGCTGTGCTTAACCAATGAAGCATAGCAATGCAATTGCCCAAACTGCAGTATTGCTCAATGGCTGGATACTTTTCCCCAACAGCTCTCAAGATGGCTTACAGGGAAACTCACAAGATAAAAAATTGTGTGCCACATGTAAACTTGAATTATCTCCTTAATTTTTCATCATTATTATCATCATTTCCTTTTGGCATTTCATCAATCTATTTTTTGGACTGTGAAACTAGACTAGATTATTTCATTTTCTCTTTCTAGCCTGATTCACTTTCCAGGTCTCATGCAGTAACATGTCTGGGTTTCCTGCATCAGAAAGGAACAGAGGGATGGAAAAAGAAAATGGTCCCGTCTACACTCTGATATATCATTAAAGTCTCTTTGCATAGTTAACTTTTGTAGGGTTGAACAGACTTAACAGTGTAAATGAGAATTAGGCCCATTATTTCTGGCACTGAAGAGTGAAAAAAATAAACTTATATACAAACATAGATAGAATGACATAGATAGAATGACAGCCAGTGTAGCCTAATGAATAAGGTGTTAGAAGGCCAGGGTTCAAATCCCACCTTAGCCATAAAC
>QEPC01008452.1:2358852-2369143 GCA_003113815.1 Sphenodon punctatus | reverse complement strand
GACTACCTCCAGCAAGTCACCACAATCCAGCAATAATAGCAATGGGCAAAGCCCCTGGATTAGGCCATATTAAAACAGCAGCCCCCCAGAGCCCCCCAGCCCCCCACACCCCAACAGCTTTGATAATGTCAGAAAGGGAGTGTTTGTCAGTGTGTCAAAAAGCTTCAGTCATGCATGGCGTGCCTTTCTGAAATTCAAAGCTGCACTTAATTTACATGTTTGTCTCGCCGTCCAAACTTGTAACTACACTTTAATGCATGTCAGAAAGCATCCCACTTCACACAAGCAATAAAAATGTGAAGGAAGTCATTTGACTCAGGAGAAGAGACTCATTTGAACGCAGCCTGAGTTATAGGAAAGAAACGGACTCTGAGTGAAGAATGGAAGAGGAGGCATCAGTGATGAGTCTAAGACGGGTGGGGAACCTCTGGTACGCGGGCCACTTCCGGCCCGCTGGACTTTTTCTTGTGACCCACCGACTTCCAACCCCTTCCCCATCACGTGCGACCCATTGCCCGGCTCGCTGTGGCCTGAGTAGGGCTTTGCGGGCCGCACACAATAATCACAAACTCACATGTGTCCATGTTGCTGCGTCCATGTTACCTGGGTGGGGTGAAGCGGCACAAAGCTTCCCCGGCAGCCAGAAATGGCTACAGTGCCCTGGAAACTTGAGGGAGGGGGGAGGGTGAGGAGCAGCTGGCTGAGATTGCCAGTCTCCGCTTGGCTTGCAAAGGCAGCAGCAGAGACCAGGCCTCCTGTCCTTGGAGCGGTGAGGCAGCATCCCTACCCCATCCCCAGCGGCTCCCTCCTGGCTGTCCATACTGCAGGCCTCCCTGCCAGGCCCCCAGGTAAGCCGTGCCGGTGGAGGAGGCTTCCGCACAACTCCAATCTGGGGCAGCACTCACCTCAGGAGCTGCCATGCTCCCTCTGTGGGGTCCCCCACCCCCGTGTCCGAGCTGCGGGACTCA
The DNA here is from genome assembly GCA_003113815.1 of Sphenodon punctatus. Classification (NCBI taxonomy): domain Eukaryota; kingdom Metazoa; phylum Chordata; class Lepidosauria; order Sphenodontia; family Sphenodontidae; genus Sphenodon; species Sphenodon punctatus. The sequence goes on along the minus strand of QEPC01008452.1, from coordinate 2,368,175 downwards.
ACCACAGGAGCCAGCGCTGCCTGCTGCTGCTGGAACTCTTGTTTTGGGGGGTGGGTAGCGGCAACTAAGTGGAGATGCTCCGCTAGCAGTCAGGGAAGAGGGAGGGGGAGAGCAGTGTGTGTCTGTGTCTGAATAATCCCTGTGTGTGTGTGTATATGTNGTGTGTGTCTGTGTCTGAATAATCCCTGTGTGTGTGTGTATATGTTTGTTTGAATATTCTGTCTGAATATTCTGTGTGTGTTTGTGTGAATATTTTAATAGATTTGTAATTGCTTTAAATAGTTTTAATTGAATTGATTATTTAATTGAATTGATTTAAATTAATTTTGACATGCAGCCCCTGGCACGTACAAGTTTAGGTACCAACAATGCGGCCCCCAGCCTCAAAAAGGTTCCCATCCCTGGTCTAAGGGGATGAGGAGCTAGGGAAAACCTGACAAAAGTAGTTTTTCAGGAGAAATTTGAAGATTGGAAAGAGCAGAACAAATGCTCCCTTCATCCTATTGGTCTACAGTCCCATGCAAACCCGATGGGGCACAACTGCAGGTTTCAGATCCATGCTGAGTAAGGTATAACTTGCTGATCCAGGTTTAGGCCAGGATGGGTTGCAGATTAACCAAGATGGAATGGCTAGTCCATTCCATGATGCCAACGCATTCCCCAAGGGCTGGGAGGGGATTCTGGAGAGGTGCAATGTCATGTGACATTGCCACGCCCCTTTCCAATATGCCCTATTTCTGAAAGGGGCAAGTTAATGGTCAAGCCAGGCTTTTAAGTTAACTTTCAGGCTTCAATGGGATTTTTCTGGAGCAAATGGGCTGTGGCTTCACGCTCTTACTTTAAGCTGTCCGCCCCTGAAAGACAGTGTCAAAAATAAACTGTCATGATTCATCTCCAGTCAGTACAGCAGGATAAGAAAGTGCAACTGGGATGGGACGATGACGTCGTGCATAGTTCAACGCTTGCTGCACTACACCCATTTTATCAGTGTTGGAGTGTCTGTGCGAAAAGGGCCTCGGTCACCCACCCACCCACCCACCGCCATCCATTAAAAAGGGCCATACTTGGCTTGGCTGTCGTCCCTGTGGCCAGCCCTCCATGTTGAAGGTACAGTGGGAATTTGGTTTTGCCTCAGATCTGGAAAGCTGTCATGTAGGCTATGAGTAAATTGTGTGGAACTGCGTAGAAGAGAATGAGACGTCCCGAAGTGCCTAAAATAGTGTACTTGGATAGACTCAAAAGGCAATATAAATATGAAAACAGTACCCCAACTGTCAGACTGTTCATTAGTGAAGTGACTCATAGCCACTTATCCCTTTATTCTTATCTCTGTTTGCAGGGCCGGCCTTAGAATTTGCAAGGCCCAGGACAAAGCTAAAATACGGGGCGCCTGGAACAAGTTGGACCCAGGGAGGTCACCAGGTGGTAAGGCCAGCCCTGGCTGCTTGCCTCCTGGTTTCCCACACAATCTACCAGGCTACAGCTATTCTGTACTTTCTTCCCATGTCAGTCACTGGTTTTAGCTCGCTATAGGAATACTAACTTGCTCATTTGAAAAGCTCCACAGTAGGCCTAGCCGTACGTTCAATTTTTAGCTTTTCCCTTTCAGTCTCTGCTGTTATGTTATCATTGCCTGCTGTGCGGGATCTCATGAAACTGAAAATCCAGAATGATTGAATGTCAGTTTTGAATTTCACAGGTGGCTTTCATTCAGCAGCTGCAGGCAAGATAATCAGCGGTTTGTAAATAACAAATAAGATGCAGAATGAGCCTATACCATGGATTGTCAATTATCCAGTTCAGTTGCTAAGTGAATACAGCTTAGAGTCTCAGAAGATCATAAGTAGATAAGTAGCAACATTAATATATGCTACAAGCCCAAATGAATGCAGAAAACCACAAACAGAAAATGGTTGTAAAACAAATAGCACACAGTGGGCTCGGTTCTGAAAAGACTTTACAGTCACATGTGAGCGTGAGTACTGTAAGCCAAGTGGAGTGTTTGAGACTGTCCATGATATACAATCTGTAACACAGGTGCAAGTCTTTGCAGGATAAGCCAATGGGTAATTTCAGATGTGACGCGCTCCCGGGTCTCCACAGTGGATCCTCAACCATGGCTAGCTGCCCAACCCCGACCCGTGGGTCTGACAGGCCCCAAACAGACATGACGGGAGTGGGACCACATCAAGGAAACAGACAGCCAGGCCATGATCCAGGATAGCGCAACAGGCGTGACACCGATCCCGGACCGTGGCAAGAACCCCCAGAAGCCACCAGGGGCGGGGCAGGACACAGACACGGCCGACCGAGGGCAAAGGAAACCAAAAGCGCCACAAGGCCCCACCCATGCGAGGGAAATGGGAAGGGCGGGGGAGGAGGGAGGTGAACGGTCTGCCGCACACACACAACAGGGTAAGGTTGTGAGCATACGCACACACACGCTGGTGAGCATACGCACAGCCGAATGGGAAAGGGAGGAAGGGGGAGGCACACAGGCACACAAGGTGGGATGGGGAACAGGACACCAGGCAGCCCAACAGATAGTGGCAAGGACATGGGGGTGGGGGGGGGCGCTGAGACCAACAATGGGCAACAAAACAGGAGGGGGCTGGGGCCGGAACAGAGTGGGACATGGGAGCAGGCACCCAACACCCCAGGGACAGCACAGGCACCACGAGGCACCCAACAGCGAGCCCCAAGTCGCGGACAGCTGATGGTGCCGCCCTCCCAACATGGGGATGCCGGGTGGCACAAGCAAGGGAACCCCATTCACATATAGTCATGGCGGCATTACGGGGGTGGGGGCTGATCACGGACACTGGCTAGGAGCCGGCTGAGCAAGGGGTGCAAAGGCCCACGGGGATCCCCAGTACAGATGTCGGATAGCAGCTAACAGCTGCCTAGGGGGCAGGTCATGGAAATCAACCCCAAGGGTACAGATGGTCAGGGCCCCGAGGGAAACGCAGGTCTGCAAATCACAGATTTCGCGCGGAATTCCCCTCCCCCCGCGGAATCTCCTGCCCCGCTTACCCCAGCGCAGAATTTCCAGCCTGCGCTGCGGGGACGCGGGGCAGGAGATTCCATGAGGGGAGGGGAATGAAAAAACCCTTGGGGCTTCCCCTCCCCAGCCTCCCCAGTTGCCAGGGGGGGAGGCACCCCCTTTAGATAATTAATTAACTTACCAGGGACGGCAGCAGCAGCTGCTCCGTCCAGCGCGCTCGTACTTCCTGCTCGTACTTCCTGGCCCCTCCCGACGGGGCCTCTCAGGGCGACGCAGCCAGATGACGTCATCCGGCTGCGTCGCCCTGAGAGGCCCCGTAGGGAGGGGCCAGGAAGTACGAGCCAGGAACTACGAGCGCGCTGGACGGAGCAGCTGCTGCTGCCATCCCTGGTAAGACAATTCCTTTTGGGTTTTTTTGGGGGTGGGTGGGAGTCAAGCACGCCCCAGCAGCTGGGGAGGGCAAGCCCCGGCAGCTGGGGAGGGGAGGCCCTGAGGTTTTACCAGTGCGGGGGGAGGAGGAGGCAAACCAAGCCCCCCCCCGCATGGTAAATCGCGCCAAGGCGCAGAATTGGCCCCTGACTCCCGCGGAATTTTTTTTAAAATTCCACGGAAGAATCGGGGCCCTGCAGATGGTACAGCGGTACCACACAGACGGCCCCGGGGTGCAGGCGCGAACGGAACAGGGAGCAGATGGAGGCAAGACAGCAGCAGTTCCACAATGGGAACGATGTAGCAGGTCACAGAATGGAAGGGCCAGGGAGGTGCAGGGAGCACCCGGCGGTGGTGATAGTCAGGACACCGATGACCCAGGGAGGACCTACAGCCAACTGCACGGGGTCATGAAGGGGGTGGTACGGGGTGGCCCAACAGATGAATGTAGTGGGGCCAGTGCAACATGCCCTGGCGATAGCCCATCTGTGCCATGTGGTGGGCAACAAGATAGTAGGCCTCAAAAGGATTAGGACCGGTGAGCCCAACCTGAACATCGGCACGGAACCACACCTCAGACAGCACTAGCAGGTCAGGTCCGGTGGGATTGGGCAAGGCATAGTCAGCAACAGGGGGCCACCACAGCTCCCTGAGCTCCAACAGGCGGTAATACAACGCCCCACAGGAACGCTGGTAGCCACAGGCACCTAGAATGCAGCAGAAGTAGGATACAGCCAGGGCAGGACTGCCCTCCACTAGACAGGTCTGGAAGCCGGACAAGGCATAGACAGAGAGAGCCGGCACCATCTCAACAGCAGACCAGGACACCAGCGACCCCCTCAACTCCAGAATACACCTATCCAGAAAGGGACGGAGGCCCAGCTCCTCAGCATGGAGCTGGCACTCACAGGCAGTAGCCACATATCCAAAGCGGCAGAGACCCGAGCTTAGACACCGATAGGCATCCAGGAGGGTAGCACAGGAACCCAGGAACAGTTGAACACCAGGGGAATGCCACAGGTCAGCTAGAGCCATGGTCTCCCTGTAGGTCCAGCAATGCAGACCAGCTGACAAACCGCTGATGCCTCAGATGCAGCAGCATCGGCCATGGTGCAGCTGGCAGACGGTGTGAGAATCAAGGACAGTGGGGCCCCTCAAACCATGGTAGGCAGGGGAGGCAAATGGGAGCTCCAAGGCCACGCGATAAGGGTATGGGCAGCACAATGGGATGGCTGGGAAGCGATGTGTGGGGAACAGACACAGCACAGCTGCAGGAACCGAAGCCCGGGGACGGCCTACACACAGACAGCAGTGATACGCACACAACGTTCATTCACCCTCCAAGGCCTCGTTAAGCCATCTACATGCTGGGGGCACAGCCCTCCCCTCTCCAATGCACCCGGGCACCCAACGCCCCAATACGCGGTAGCAACTGGCACCAGGGGGCACAGGACTTACAGATGGAGCCTCCCAGGACGGGTTAGCGGCCCCATTCCACCAGGACCACCCGGTAACACATAGCCCACAACCAATCAGCACAGCACCTGGGTACAGGGCCCAATGGACAGCCGGTGGTGCGTGAGCTGGCCGCAGGCCCCTTATAGTGAGCCACAACCTGCAGCACAGCGGCAGGAGCATGCCTCCAAGTAGTGTGCCTGACACCGCCCGGCGCTCCTGGGGCACCTACCAGCCCTGGTCCACGCAGGTACCTGCCATGGATGCAAACCAGCGGGGTGCCTGTTGGTTCCTACAGGAGATCATAGCTGAATGGTACCACCAGCACACTGAGCTCCAGTGGGTCATCATGGAGCTGCTCGACATGTACGCTGGGGTGCGGGAATGCCTGGCCCAGTTCGCTGCAAACAGCCGGCTCGCCCACCACAGGTGCCGCCACATCCAGGTCATGTGCACAGTGCGCAGGCTCTCTAGGATGTACCGCAGGATCCTGCTGATTGCACGCACCCATCCAGCTGCCCTCAGGCAAGCAGCTGCATGCCACTACTGGAGGAGGGAAGCCCTGTTAAGTGCCATCATGCTCGCTATGCCCATCGACAGGCATCTCTGGACGATGGACAGGGCCCAGAAATGGTGGGAGGGGGTTCTGACATGATGGGATGAAGCGGTTTGGAAGGTATGCTTCTGGATGGACCGGTATACCCTCCTGCGACTGGCAGAGCTCCTGCAGCCCTAGCTGGAGTGGCTGAAAATCCCCATGTGCTCCCCTATCCCAGTCCTGCAGCGGGTGGCCATAGCTGTCTGGGTCCTGGCCACCCTGGATTCCTGCTGTTCCATGGCTCAACACTTCGGAGTGGGCCTCACAACTGTCACCGGCATCATCCGCGACTTCTGTGAGGCTGTGGAGATGGGCCTCCTCGACCGCGTGATCCAGCTTGTGGATCAGGGGGCAGTGATGGCCGGCTTCGAGGCTACCAGGTTCCCCAACTGCCTGGGTGCTATCGATGGCACCTATGTGGAGATCCTCCACACACACACCCCACGATGATGCGGCCGAGTACATCAACAGACATGGTTACCACTCGTTGCAGCTCCAGGCCGTTGTCAATCACCGGGGCCAGTTCACGGACATCTTCACCAGCCACTCCGGGTGCAGCCATGATGCCTGGATCCTCATAGTTTCCCCCCTCTTCACACAGATGTACAGGGGGGATTATGCCAACATGGGGATGACCCGCATCGAGGGGCTGTTGATGCCCCACTGCATCTTCAGGGACCCAGCCTATCCGCTGCTCCACTGGCTCATGAAGGCCCATCTGGTGGCCTGGAACCAGAGATGGAGGTGCCTGGCTGGCTGCCTGGACTATTCGGTGGAGACCTCCACCCTAGTAATTGGTGCCTGCTGTGTGTTGCACAACATTTGTAAGACATGATGGTTACAGTGAATAAAGGTGTCTTTATTGTCTTTACAGTGCCCCCGTGCCCTATTTCCCCCTCCCCTTACCCCTGCCCCCTGGGCCCTCCTGGGGTGACCTCTCCATCACCATGTGGGCTGCTCCGTTGTCTGTGAGCCACCCTTGCCCACACTGCTGTCTCCCTCCGGTGCTTCCTGGCTCTGCGGCGGCTCCTGGCTCTCCCCTGTGGCTACTGCTGGGGACTGGACCGGGACTGCCTGCTGCTGCTGCACCTGCTGGGGCGGTTGTTACCATCTCATCCCCAGTGGGACAAGGAGGTGGATGCGTGGGCTGTGTGGTCAGGGCTGCTGCTGTGGGATGGGCACCGGCGGTGGGATGGGTGGTGGGTGTGGGGCTGCAGCCGGTATGGTGCCGGGGGTGCTGCTGCCATGATGTAGGCACTCATCATGCCTGCATGTAGCAGCAGTGAGGTGCTGATCTCGAGGGACCAGTCTAGCTTCCGGGAGACGCTCTGTGGCTCGGCGGTCAATGGTCCCCATCAGCCGCTGTATCGCCTCTATCTGCCGTGTGTGGTCCCGTCTCTGCAGCCACCTCTCCATCTGCATCTCGACTAGGAGGTTCCTGTCCTGTCCCTCCACCAGCTCTATGGCGCTGCCGGTGGCCACCTCCATCCTGTCAATGGCAGTGATCATCACCTCCCCCTGCTCCGTGCTGGTCCTCATAATCTCCTCTGCTAAATCCTCCAGTCGGCGGCGCACATGTGTCCTTTGTTCCCACATCCTCTGGGCCAGCAGCACTGGTCCCTCTAGTGACCAAGCCGGCTGCTGGGGCAGCGGATCTGTGGTATACAAGTTCAGTTAGCTCGATCAGGCACCTGTTAGCTGCACGTATATCCCCACCCCACCAGGGCTGGCCCCAGGCATGCGTGACATGTATGGTCACACATGGCCCCGCGGGAGCCGGAGCCCCGCTCCTGGAGCCTGGTCTGTTGCTCCGCCTACGCTCGCCTGAATTCAAAATCCAGGCTGGCCCTACCCCGCCCCACCCCTGTTGTCGGTTAGCCCTAGCAGAATCAGCTGAGCTCAGCCCAGCTGTAGCCCTGCAGTGGAGGGGGGGGAGGGAGGGAGGGGGAGAAAGTCTCTCCCCTCCCTCCCCCACACCTCACCACATTTGCGCTGGCCCCGCATGCCACAGCCCAACATGCCAGGATTCGGAACAGAAGGTTGCTACCTTGTAAACAAGGTTCTTTGAGATGGCTCCAAACATTCTCACAAATGGGTTTGTTGAAAAAACCACATGACGGTCTCGAGCCCCCACAGTATATAAGGTACCTTCCTGCCCAAACCCAACAGTTTTTTCCAACCCTGAGCGTGCAGGAAGAAAATTCCTTGCAGGGTCGGAAGGGTGGGTATTTGTGAGAATGTTCAGAGCCATCTCGAAGAACCTTGTTTACAAGGTAGCAACTTCCTGTTCTTCTTCGAGTGGCTCCTCACATTCTCACAAATGGGAGAGTACCAAGCCTAGATCAAGGCAGTGGGGGAATTTTCTTATAGAATAAAAACAACATACCTCTGCAAGCAAAAAGTGTGTAAGTTTATTCTGTTCACTTAGTTTAAAAGTTCCTCTTTTTAAAAAAAAATGATAAAACCATTGTAAGTAAAATAGATTATTAAATCTTAATTACAGAATTCAATATAGATTCTCCCAGAGAGGTGTCAGATTCAGAATTGAGATGTAAACCATAATGCTTAGTGAATGTATGTGGGGAACTCCAGGTTGCAGCCCTGCAGATCTCGAAAGGAAAGATGTTGCAAGATGCTGCTGTAGAAGCACCCAGACCTCTGAGTGAACGAGCCTTTAAATAAGGCGGGGGTGGACTTCTTATCTGCTCATAGGCAAAGGAGATAAAATGCACTAACCATTTTGAGATAGTTTGGGATGAAACTTTTTGCCCTAACTTGGGAAGGGGAGAGAGACAAATTGTCAGTTCATCTGTAGTGCTGGTTCTTGTCTAAATAGAGCAGGACCGCTCTCTTAACATCCAAAGTGTGAAATCTGGTTAAGATTTCTGACTCATGAGGTGGAGGGAGGAATACCGAGAGGACAATTTTTTGTGCTATATGAAATCTGGACACCGTTTTAGGGATAAATGATGGATGGAGAGAGCTCTCTATCCTGACTGGGAAGACTGAGAAGTAAGGCTCCTTGATAGATATAGCGGCGAGTTCACTCACCCGCCTAAGGGACGTGATGGCAACCAAAAAGGCAATCTTCAGAGACCAGTGGAACAGGTCAGATTGTTCTGCAGGTTCGAAAGAGTGTTTTGTCAGTTGAGCTAGAACAAAGTTCAGATCCCACTGAGAAACGGGGTGTTTGTGAGGGGGAAACAAATTAATTAGTCCCGTAAGAAACCTTTTTACCAGAGGGTGACCAAAAAGGGATTGGGAATTTGGGAGGGCAACACGCTGGGCTATTGCTGAGAGATGCCCTCTTATAGAAGAGTGCGCAAGGCCCTTCTCAGCCAGGTCCAAGAAGTATTGAAGGACTAGTGGCACGGTTACCTGATCTACTGGGATGGATCTCCCAGATAACCAATAGGAGAATCTCCTCCATTTGAATCATATGATCTCTTAGTAGATTGTTTTAAATCACTATCCAGCACCAGATTTAATTTAAGAACAATTTGGGATGGACAATTTAAGAACCCACCTGAAGCAGGGTCAATGGTATGCAGTTATTGATCTAAAATATGCTTATTTTCATGTTAGATTGCATACCTCCTGTAGAAGATTCTTCCATTTCACCCATGATTCCATGCATTTTCAGTTTTGTTCATTACCATTTGGACTCTCCTTGGCCCCTAGGGTCTTTACTAAGGTTATGGCCCCAGTCATAGCTTTCCTTTGTAAGCAGGGCATTGCCATTTCCCCCTGCCTAAATTACTGGTTACTAATACCCCAGACACCTTAAATGCCAACCTTTGCTTCACTCTAGATCTATGCGTAAAGCTGGGACTAACT
>QEPC01008452.1:2339297-2351779 GCA_003113815.1 Sphenodon punctatus | reverse complement strand
GAGTCAAGCACGCCCCAGCAGCTGGGGAGGGCAAGCCCCGGCAGCTGGGGAGGGGAAGCCCTGAGGTTTTACCAGTGCGGGGGGAGGAGGAGGCAAGCCAAGCCCCCCCCCGCATGGTAAATCGCGCCGAGGCGCAGAATTGGCCCCTGACTCCCGCGGAATTTTTAAAAAAATTCCGCGGAAGAATCGGGGCCCTGGCCTTACTTAAAGGAATCAGTAACCTCATTGTTGGACTCTGACCAGTTTCTTGAACTTAAAAAAGCAATCTTGTGCAAGGATAATCCTACTATAGATTGCTTTCAGAAAATCATAGAAGCCCTTTGCTAGGCACCATCCCTGGGAGAGCTCTACACACATGTACACACCAACACACCCCAGCTCAGATCAGCCCGCAGAGGAATGCTAGCTCAGTGCAGCCCTGTGAAGTCCTACTCACTCCCTGTCAGGAGCCCAGTTCAGGGGTGCTGCAGAGAGTGGGCTAGTGCCAGGGCCCTGCCCAGGGATCCAATCTTGGTGTCCATGAAGTCAATGTCTATTCCTAAAGGTTGACCCAAGAGATGTGGTCAGGTCTATAGCAGACATTGACCCCATATGAGCAGTCGAGGAGTTGGCTGGGTCGGTGGTGAAGAGACAGATCATGGACGAGCAAGGTGAGTTCTTGATAAGCTGGGTGACTGATGTAGTCTGGAGCCCTGCTGGTGTCCTGTGGGGGTTCTGGGGTTCGGGCCCATTTCCTGGTCTGTTGGGTGGACATGGGGGTTTGAGAGCCATGGTTGTGCCATTCCTGCCCCCGCCCAGAGCCCTCCCTCCCTCCATGGCTGTCCGCTACCCTTGCACCCCCGCTCCCCCTGACTGTCCCGTGGTGGTCTCCCTACCCGTTTGCGGGGGGCCTCAGTCCCCTGTTCGGTTTCCCCCTGTGGGGCAGGGTGCTCCGGGTCCTGCTGCTGCTCCTCGTCCTCCATCGCTGTCCTGTCTCTCCACTCTCTCTTCCTGTCTCGCCACCTCATTCCCCATGTGCAATGTGCCCTTTAAATATCCCTCCTTGTTCCGTTTGTTGCCTGTTGCCCGGCAGCAACATTGCGTGCTTTCGCCACGGCGTGGGATTGTTGTCCATGATCATGCCTGGCGGTTGCCAATCAGACATTACTTTTGGCCGTTTTCCAGTGGGGATTGCATTGACCACAGTTCTGGATTGCATTGACCTGCTTCCGTCCCGAGCTCCAGAACCGTGGTTGGCCTTGGCCCCTACCGGTGATTGACTGTGGTGAACATCTGGATACCGCCGAACAGACGTTCAGGGCTCATTGGCCACGCTGGGGGATTGACTGTGATCTCGTAACGTCTGAAATTACCCAACGACAGCAAGGAAACCCCAGAAACAAATTGCTTAACTGATCCCTACATGTGTGTCCTGTAAACTGAACACACATTTTTGGGTGCCCCAAATATTTGTCTTACCAGAAACCCAGATGTACATATGCAAACAGGGAAGCTTTGGAATATAAAAGAGCTGAGTTTTTATGTGCACAAAATCACTGCCAAAGTCAGAAATATATGTGCAGATGGAGAGGCTCCTTTTCCAGCAGAATATGAAACATTTTTGTATTCTTTCCAACCAAAGCATGCCTTTGTGCCCCATACTCACATCATAGCCAGCGACCAGGCACCGAGCAGGATAAAGGCAGTGACCATGGCTGTCCTATTCAGGATCAGAGCTTGGATGGAATGAGCCCTGGTGCAGAAGATGGAATGGGTCTGTCTTGCCCCCTCTCCCAAGATCAGGGGACACAGCTACACCAGGGATTGGGGCCCCAGTGCAACTGCACCTCTTGTCCCCATTATAGATATATCCTTGTTCCCATGAATCAAATCCTCCTTCCTCCACGTGCATTGCTAGGGAGAAAGAAGTCACTTCTAGGAGCTCACTGTGGGAAGAGGAGGGTGCAGAAGCAGGAACTGGAATATGAGGGTGTATCAGGCCCCACTTCATTGGGGGGTAAGTGTTGTCCGGATCAGCCCCAAGAAGATGGTCACTCAAGAGTTAAGTAGAATCCCAGTTTATTTACAAGCACAGTCTTCAGGCCAGGCACCAACCCCTGGCCAGTCAACAATACATATATCCAGCTCACATACTACTCAGCATAGCCATACAACAGTCCAGTGGCTCGGTATTATTAATTCACCTTCTCAGGATCTAAGATTTCCTTCCTTCAGGTCAGCATCCTTCCAGACAGCCCTTCAGGATATGTTCACTCCTCCATGGTCAGAAGCAGATTCCCTGTCTTCCTGGGTTGGCCCCTTCTCTTATAGCCCAAGCCACGCCCCAAACTTAGCCACTTTTTGTGGTGGCCATTTTAGGTGCTTTCTCTCTTCTAGGTGCCATCTTGTTTGCCTTCTTTAAAGGTATAGCACCTTATTGTGGCACCACTCTGCCACAGAGGGACACTGGGAGGGCGGGGTTATTTATTTATTCAAATTTATTATTAATTATTATTATTATTTTATTTTATTTTATTATAAGCATTTGTATAGTGCCAACTGTGTACTTGGTGCTTTACAGAACAATAAGATAGATGCGATCCCTGCCTACGGCTTTACAATCTAATAGACATGGAGCGGGGAGACAAGGAGAGGGGACATAGGGAGAGACAAGGGATAAATAACATACAAGCGGATGCGAAGTCTCAGGTGCACGTGCTTGGCTTGGTTGCAGTTAGGCAGGAGTCTGCAGGGAGGGCAGACAGTAAATATTGAGAGGAAAGTTCTAACAGGCGTCAGGAAAGGCGGCAAGGAAGAGGTGGATTTTGAGGAGGGATTTGAAGGTGCGGAGGGAGGGAGCAAGGCGGATGTGGGCAGGGAGGGAGTTCCAGGCATGGGGGGCAGCAAGGGAGAAGGGATGAAGGTGGTTAGGGGAGCAGGGGAGATGCGGGAGAGCGAGGGAGGGGACAGCGGAGGAGCAGAGAGTGCATGCAGGAGTGTGTACGGAGATAAGGGCTGAGAGGTAAGGGGGAGTCAGGTTGTGAAGGGTTTTGTAAGTGTCTGAATACCAGGAGTTTGTGAAGGATGTGTTGGGGAAGGGGGAGCCAGTTAAGTGAGGAGAGGAGAAGCTGCACATGGTCGAAGCGGCGGGCTGAGTGGATGACCCTAGCAGCGGAGTTTTGGATGGAGATAAGGGGGGACAGGTGAGAGCGGGGGAGGCCAGTAAGGAGGAGGTTGCAGTAGTCAAGGCGAGAGATGACCATGGCGTGAACAAGGGTTTTGGCTGAGGAGACAGAGAGAAAGGGGCAAATCCGAACAACGTTATGGAGGCAACCCATCCCCTAACCCTGCCTGCTAAATGCTTTGCCAAAAATAAAAGTCTTGCATCTCTTCCAGAATATGCTCAGGCTCTGACTCCGATGGACCTCCTGGGGAAGCGAGTTCCACTACACTGGGGCAGCAACTGAAAATGTACTTTCATTGTTCAAACCCTGCCTACTTCTTTCTGGAATCCAAGTTCACACAGAAAAGCTAGGAAATGAGCTTAGAGATCCTGAACCCCAGCCCGCTGCTTTAATCACATATGGTGCCCTGGATACTCCATAAAAACATACTGGATCAGCCTAATAGTCCGTCAAGCTCAGCATTCTGTCTCCAGCAGTGGCTATCATCAGTTGCTTCAGAGAAGTACCCAACAGGTCATCATGGAGTGATCCACTCCCTGCTGCCAACAGTCAGTCAACATCCCCCAACCAGTTGGACTACTAGCCATTTATGGACCTATCCTCTCAGAACGCATCCAATTCTTGATTAAACCCAACTGTGCTACTGGCTTTCACAACATCCTCTGGCAAAAAAATCAAACAGCTTCACAACTCAAAACCTACCTACTTCTTTCTGGACCCTATTTCCCACCAGTCTTCTTGGGCACCATCTATCATTGCCATCTCCCAATGAACTGCTGTCCCGTGTTTTATCCTGTCTGTATGTTCAGGTACATGCTGTCTGGGAAAGGGATTGTGTCCTATATTTCCTTGAACTTCCATTGTTGGGACCGTACAAATGCTTAATATTGCACTAACACAATAATAGCTCTTAGATGCGCTGTACTGTGGCCATGGGGGAAGCAGATAGGTTTTTGTGCGTCACACAGTGGAAAGCAACAGCCTGTGTTTGCTCTTTAATTAAAACATATCAGTGACTTTAGCTTGAGAAATGTAAAAACTGCTTCACTAACCTAAAAGCAGCTCAATTAAGATTTCCGATAAGCTCTGATGCCAGAATAGAAAAGATGTCGTGGTAATGACGGCCAAGGCACACTGCTGGGTAACACATACAAGACCAGCGTTCCAGATTTCCCCATATCTTCACTGACTCTCTTAGCCCTCCAGCATTTTGAAGAGAGATAAATCCCTGCTGCCCATAACCTCTTTGACAGAGGAGAAGCCTTCCCGTTCTTAACAGGTTTATAATGGATTAGAGATTCCCAAATCACTTGAGCAGCCAGAAAGGCCTTTTTCACTACATGGCCATCCAAAATGTTATGGCTTCTTCCCCCAGATGCAGACCCCCCCTGCCTTCATTACTTCATTACGCACAGCTTCATTACTTGTAGGCTTGACTGTTACCACAGATAACAGATTTATTGATTATTTCATTAGATTTCTACCCCGCACCCTCCTGCTCATGTATCTGGCACTAAAGGCTCAGTCACACAAATGGTTTCTCCCGCATTTAGAATTTCCTGCGGGTGTTCCCGATTGCTCGTAATCACTAGTCCCACAGTGCATCCAGCTGGTTCTCTTCTGCCCCAGGAATTGCCCTGTTGCTGCTCTCAGGCCACTTTCTCCCATTACTCAGGAGAGGAGAAATGTCTGTCACACAAAACCATACACCTTCCTTACATATAATAATCCTATTAGATGTAAAGAAGATCTTTTCGTTTATAAATATCAAATGTTTACTGAAACACAAGTAATCAGAAACATGCTTCTGCTTTTCTAAACTGCCCCCTGAGCTATTCAGCTTCTTAATTTTCCACTTCTTTCCATGGCAGACTCATGTGTTCTTCCTTCAGTAAAAAAGGCTGACCATAATTTTGCTTTTCTTTTAGTAAGGAATGGAGGGAGATGGAAGAGGGGGATAAAAAACAAATGATCAGAAATATTTGTTAATTTTCAGGAACTACCCTCGACTATTCGTCATCTTCTTCATCTAATCCGAACTGTGAAAGTGACATGAATAATAACTCATTTCTGGAGACGGTACTCTTTGCCTCTTCCAATTAGTGCAAGGGAGGGTCAGTCTGGCGGGCTTAGGACATTTTTTCCAAAATATCAACTGGCCAAATAGCAGCACTTCCACACATCCAGGGTGACACAGCACTACTCTGTTAGACCTGGCCACCAGCCAGCTGCATAAGGTGCTCTGTTCTGCAAGGGAGCATGGCTAACTAAAAGCACATGGTTGGGGGTGGGCATTTGCTCCTCACCCAGCTTTGTAGCAGAAGGAGCTAGACAAGGTGGGGATTTTGCTAGCCCTGTCACTGCTTCTCTTAATGGACTCCGCTGCTCTGCTGGAGTAGTAGCAGCAGCGGGGGTGCAGGGTGGGCTGCCCTGGAGTGGCAGAGCCCAGACTCTGGCCCCCTCCTATAGTCTTCTCCATGAAGGGAGTGGGAGGGAGAGGATCCACTAGCAAAATTGCTCCATCTAGCTGCTGACCTGACCACCCCAGCCCTTCTATTCAGAAACAGAGCTGCCAGAGCAGATGGTAGGCCCCTACATCAGGGCAGAGTGACTCTCACTTCTGATGCTTTCATGATGCCACTGACTGAAAAGAAGGTCTGCTGGTGCTTTCTCTGCTGGATGGGAACTCAGGTCACTGGAGAACTAAACATTGGCCATTGTTGTTCTTCTATACATTAGCAGTGTGATCCTCACACTCTTTAGTGCCAGTGCTTACCCTCAGTGATGCAAGCCCACTAAAGCAAATGAGGTTCATTAGCACCAGCATCAGTTTGAGGATTGCTCTGAGCAGTTCTATTTATTTATTTATTTAATCACATTTATACCCTGCCCCTCCTGAAACAGCTAGGGGCAGCTAACAATATCAAAAAATTAAAACACAATTATAAAACATTTAAAAAACACTCATAGATCAACAGTTAAAACACAGCTAGGGAACATAAAAAAATAATACAATAAATAAGGATGGAGGGGCATAAAAACCCCTAACCCCCCCCCCTTCCCCAAGACCTGGGCGAACAGCCAGGTTTTGCAGATTCGCTGGAATGTTAAAAGACTTTGGGCCAGGCGAGCTTCCTCCACGAGGGAATTCCAAAGGTGCAGTGTGGCCACCGAGAATGTCCTCTCTGTTGTGGCCCCCCGCTTAACCCGGGGGACCACCAAGAAGGCACCCCTGGCAGATCGAAGGAGTCGCTCTGGGGCGCGGAGGGTGAGGCGATTCCTGAGGTACGAGGGACCCAGACCGTGAAGGGCCTTATAGATCAACACCAAAACCTTGAACCTGGCTCGGCTTACTATTGGCAGCCAGTGCAGAATCCGGAGCACAGGTGTTATGTGCTCCCGACGGCCCGTCCCCAAAAGGAGCCGGGTCACCACATTCTGCACTAGCTGCAGTCTCTGAACCAGGAACAAGGGCAGCCCTACGTAGAGCGCATTGCAGTAGTCCAGCCTCGAGGTGACGAAGGCATGGACGAGGGAGGCCAGGTCCAGGCCGGAGACGTACGGATGCAGCCTCCGCACCAGATATAACTGGCGGAAGGCGGCCTTCACCGTTACCTCCACCTGCCACTCCAGGCAGAGGTCTGCATCCAATAACACTCCCAGACTCCGAACCTGCTGAGCTATAGGAGGGCGAACCCTCCCCCCAATGGGGGGGGGCGACACCTCCCTCACTCTCCCCACCAACATCACCTCTGTCTTATCGGGGTTGAGCTTCAGTCTGCCACATCCATTCCGCCACGGCCTCCAGACACTGGGATAGCACCGAGATAGCAGGGTCTGGGTCAGTTGAAAAAGAGAGGTACAGCTGAGTATCATCAGCATATTGGTGACATTGCACCCCGAACCCTCTCACGACGTCCCTCAAGGGCTGCATATATACATTAAATAACAATGGAGACAGAATGGAACCCTGCGGAACGCAGCAGGATAAAGCGCGCGGGCAGGATGTTTCAGCTCCCAACACTACCCGTTGGCTTCTCCCCAAGAGGAATGAGCGGAACCATTCAAGAACAGTCCCGTCCAGACCCCCCAGGTCACGCAGCCATCTCAACAGCAGCCCATGGTCCACAGTGACAAAAGCGGCCAAGAGATCTAGGAGGATGAGAAATCTTTAACATCCTGCATCCATCTCCCGGCAGAGATCATCGACCAAGGCCACCAACGCCGTGTTGGTGCCATAGCCGGGGTGGAACCCAGATTGAAAAGGGTCCAGGAAACCAATGCCATCTAGATGCGCCTGGAGCTGGATTGCCACCGCCCGCTCAATAACCTTCCCTAAAAAGGGAAGGTTAGAGACAGGTCGGTAGCTGGTGAGTGCGACCACGTCCCCCCCCCCGCCCAACATCCCTCTCTCACAGGGGTCAGGCACTCTCCCCACCACCACCAATAACCCTCCCAATGTCCCCCCTACTGCCACCAGGGTTTGTCACTAGGACACCCTCACCAACCCCCCTCCCTCTCACCACCCTTCCTACACCCCCACCCTTCCTCCCTAGCCCTGAGCAGGAAATTTTTTTGAAAAAAAACCCCTGAACAGCTAGTAAAGTGCCCTGTTGCCACAGTTTAAGAAGTACCTTCTTGCTACATTGTATGAACATTTGTCAAGTGGCGGAACAGCTAGTAAAGTGCCCTGTTGCCACAGTTTAAGAAGGACCTTCTTGCTACGTTGTATGAACATTTGTCAAGTGGCAGAGAATACACACAAACATCACAAATAGGACAAGGGCTGGTTGCTCCTTGACCAACCTTGGGTGTTTCCACATGAGTGGCGAGGGCCCGATCCCTGCGCCAGCCACATGGTTGTGGGGAAGCCGAATCGGCCTGTCGGAGCTGCTGCTATGACTGGGGAGGATCGCAGCACCGTCCAAATGAGTGCATGCTCAGTCCTGCCCCGCCTCCCTTCCCCAGCTGTGACGTGGCCACGCACAGCAGGCACCACAGAGCTTGTCGCGCAGCAGGCAGAAGGAGCCCGGCCACACGGGTTGCCATGCTCAGTTGGGGTAAGGCTGCTCCACTACATGTCCTCAGAATTTTTCCAAGGATGCGTTAGCAGGCAGCTGTTTGCTCCATGGGTTGGGAGGAACATCTGGCTGCCACCACACACATGATGCACTGCATCAGATAGCCCAGTTGCCCAGGGAGGGGTAAGGCTACCCAAGGCATGGTAGTCTCCCCTCCCTGTCTTATCTGGAGACACTGCTTGTGTATTTAAACTCCACGACTATGTGCTAGCCCCAGACTGGATTCCTTGCAGTCATTTAATTATTTCTTTTGTTGACAGGTCAAAGAGGTGGTGCGTACTTTGCCCTTGGAAAGGGTAGAGAAATTCTTCACATTACCTATCACCAGCAGCATTGGCTGCCTATGCAAAGTTTGAAGAAAAATTCCTTATCCAGAAAGGCAGTGATAGCAAAAGAAGGAGACCATGTAGTTCAGATATCTTTAATTGGACCAGCTTTTGTTGGTGAGAATGTGCAAGCTTGCAGGCCACACAGGGCCCTTCCTCAGGCTGGTAACAAGTCAGAACTAATGCAGGACAGATCTAATGCAGAACTAATGCAGAACTAATGTGCGGCTGCGCTGCCCTGCCCCCCCACGCTCCCCAGGCCGCCCGCCCTCCAGGAGACAGGCGGCCACAGCGGCCAATCCGGTCACTGCACCCGATTCCGTCCCGGGGTCTGGACCACGACCTGGAATCGGCGGTGGTAACAGATGTTACCGGCCGCCAATTCCAGGTCATGGTTCAATTAACCATGCTTTCGGAGATGGTGCCCGGACCATCCTCGAAAGCGTGCTTAATTTGCTCATCACCAGTGGTTCACCGTGGTGAACATCTGGCGGCGAGCAAACACATGTTACATGACCATCCGCCACCACAGGGGATTGTCTGTAGTTGACCGTGATCGTGTAACGTCTGAAATCATCCTCTGGTTCTGTGTTAGCTATTGCTCTGTTAGGGTGCATTTCCAGAATTTGCTGGTGTTTGCACTAAAAATCCTCCCATATATATTCCTACCACCTTACCTTTCCAATCCTTATTCCTTACCCTTACATTTTACCTTTTTCCTTCCTCTGTCGGTCTCCCCCTGTACACACATACAGAGAGATAGATATAGGTAGTATAGTTTTGATATGTATATATTAGATGATATAGAACAGAGATCGATTAGAGATATACCTCTGAGTTTTCCTTTTCCCTTCCCCTGTCTGTCTCCCCCTGTCAATATATTATATAGATATTAGTTGTATATATATATAGATTAGATATTTAGATACTAGGATGTTTTATTATATATATTAGGATTATAGGATAGGAATATAATGAAAAATGACATTTTGTTATTAACAAAAACAAAAATGACACTCCTGCTAATCATACCCACCCAGGATTATCCCCCACCTGTTATCTGCAAACTCCCAGTTTACTGTAACCAAGCCAAGAACATGTACCTGAGCTCTCGCATCCTTATGAATGTTGCATCCCTTGTCTCTTCCTCTGTTCCCCCTTCCCTGTCTCCCCTCCCCCTGTCTCCTTTAGATTGTAAGCTCTCAGGCAGGGACCATGTCTATTTTATTCTCTGTAAAGCACCAGGTACATCTCTGGCACTATATAAAAACTTAATAATAATAATAATAATAATATGAGGAAGCAGTGACTTGGAAGGGAGTGGACAGGAAAAATAACTTGGAAGGGTCTGTAGGTGAAGAGAGAGCACAAAGCAAGATACTGACAGTGGTGGAGGCCTAGGTGTAAATATAGGGGGAGACAGAACGGATGCATCCCCCCAACTTTAAGAGCAGGGGGAATAAATAATCACATCCCAACCCTCTTTTGAGTCCCGAAGTGCTTGCAGCAGTTTTCTGCTTCATGTAGAGGCCAGTGAGAGGACGAAGGCGTGGAGGAAAATGGCTAATGGACAAAATGAAGTGAGTCACCTTAGCTTTACTGATTTAATTTGCAGGACAAAAGGTTTGGGGGGAGGGAAAGATGTCTTTGGGAATTGAAAAAGGGAGATGGAGGAAAGCATGACCTCAGGGCAGAACTGCGTGTCTCCCTGCTGACTGAGATACTGTGAATGGAGTAAATGGGAACATGCAAACTCTGGAATAATAAACCCTTCCACAGCAATAAACTTCTTTTACATTTTCAAACATTTCAGAGTTTAGTTTTCAAAGGATGTCAGTGTTGCTGGGGGCTTTCAGGTCAGGGAGCAGGGCATTTGTACACTGAGGGCGTTTATAAACGATCCCGCTTACAAGCGGGATCGCTAAACGCCGGCTTTTCTCCCCACGCAGCCTCTGCATGCCGTGTCTGATGCTTCTGCGCATGCGCACTCGCCGCGGAGCCAGGAAGTGCGGCGTAAAGCCGGCACTTCGGGAATCCGCGTCGGAGGGGGCAGGCGAGCCTGCCCCCTCCGACGCAGATTAAAAAGCAGGACAAGAAAGTAGACGAGCAGCAAGAAAGGCGCCTGATCAAAGGATCAGCCGCCTTTTTTGTCTCGTCTATAAACGCCCTGAGGAGGGGACTTCTCTGCATCAGGGGTAGATCCAGCATCCCCCCATACCCAGGGCTGGCCCTACTGCGGGGCAGCTTGGGCAGGTCATCCTGGGCACAACTCATGGGGGCCCCCGTACTCGGGGTCCCCAGCTCCCAGCCTCACAGTAGTCGGGAGCTGGGCCCCCCGCGAGGGGCCCCGCTGGCTGACTGACCAGTCAGTTCACATCTCCCCTGACAGGCAGCGGGGGGGGGGATGGAGTGAGGGAGATGCAGAGGCCCTGCGTCTCCCCCACTCCATGCCTCCCCCCCCCCCGCCGCCTGTCAGTCTCGGCCAGGGGAAATGTGGGAGAGGTGGTGCCTCTGCCTTTCCCTCATTCCCCTTGGCCGAGACAGCCAGGCAGCAGAGGGGTGGCCAGCCGCCAGCAGAAGTGAGGGAGAGGCAGAGGCCCCGCCTCTCCCACACTCCCTGCAACTTCCAGTGGTGGCAGGCAGCGACAGATTTAATTTGGAAGGAAAGCAGAGGATATGTTTTATATTTGTCATATATAAATGGAGGCTCTTCTGCACTCTGAAGGAGTCACAAATGCCTCCATCCCTGGAACAGCACAGCAGTATGTGTCAGTGGGACAGGGGAAAAGGAGGGTAACACAGAATCACTCCCACATGCTGGAGACACACACATGAGCTCTGCCCCCATGGGGAAGGGGAAAATTGCCCGTCAGGATAGTGTGATGGCCCGATATGTCTCAGAGAGATGGGGCCTCTATCATCATAGGGTGCAGAGCGGAAGGGGGAGGCCCGACACAGATGCACACACCACTTGCTCAAATTGGAAGGCAGGAGACGGAACGTACTGTGAGGGGAAGAGTGGAGGGTGACACGGAAGGGGCCTTGGTTCAGGGGAAAGCAAAGACAGCACACACTCCGGGAGGGGGGAGGGGCCCAGGCCCGGGGAAGGTCTTGCACACTGCCACTCGCTCTCTCACCGCACCCAATACAGTCTCCCAAATGCGCCATGGGGATAAGGGAACAGGAAACAAGTACACCACACACCACCCCTAAGTATGCACAAGCACCCCCCGCCAACACCCACACGTCACTAGCAATAAACACAACACTTAGCTTGGGGCCAGCTTCTCGCTCTGATTACCGGCACAGGGAGGCACCGGCTTAAGAAAAGATAGACATGCCTCCTGGTGTGTCCTAAGCTGTGTGGAGCACTGCAGTGGCGGCTCCACCCCCTGCGGGATCATGAGGGGCAGCACGGCGCTGGGCGCAACCAGGCCAGTTGCCTCAGCAATGGAACACAGCAGGGAAGCATTTCCCACCGCGCTTGTCCCGGAGATAGGGGCCGGAAGTGGAAGACGTGTCCCCCCGGGCTGCCCAGCGCCCCCTCGAGCCCCAGTCCTGACACTATGGTACAGTGAGTCAAAGCCACTCCTACTGGGTTGAATCAAAGGAGCTGCCCATTTCTCTGTCCAGTGTCTACCATTTTCTTTTCATGCAGGCACATGCATAAAAACATAAGTAGTGCCATACTGAGTCAGACCAATGGTCCATCAAACCCAGCATCCTGTCCTCTGACAGTGGCCAATCTCGATCACATGGGAGAAGAACCAACAGCCACAATGGGCAATCCATGCCTTCGTCACCTCGCGGCTCGACTACTGCAACGCGCTCTACGTGGGGCTTCCCTTGTTCTTGGCCCGGAGGCTGCAGCTGGTGCAGAATGCGGCGGCTCGTCTTCTTACGGGGACGGG
>QEPC01008452.1:2297189-2333054 GCA_003113815.1 Sphenodon punctatus | reverse complement strand
GCATATTCTGGCTGCGGGGGGATGCGCAAGCCAGGATATGCGCTGGGATCGGCCAGTCTGAAAGCTCCCCCATGCGGCTTTGCCAGCAAACACTCGCAGGGATGGAGAGCAGGAAATCCAGCTCTGCATCCCTGTGGGTATTTGTCAGTAAAGCCGTGCATGGGGGCTGTCAGACCGGCCAATCCCCGCACATATCCTGGCTTGCGCATTCCCCCCCACAGCCAAAATATGCATGGGGGGGCGGGGGAGAGAGGTCTGAAAGTGGCCACTGTCTCTGTCTATTCCTTTTGGAACCAACATGGCAACTACATTCTCTTCATAGTCATGGTAGCATTACATGAGCTCCCCTTTGAGCCAGTCTGCTTCTGCACAGAGTCAAGTCCATGTGGAAGCTGAGGGACTGGGCACTGTTTGAGTCGAGGGGCAAATCTAAAGGCAGGAGAAAGCAGCAGTCAGCCCTATCTTGAGTCTGGGCTAACATCTCCTCTGCACACAGAGGAGGACCAGACTGTGGCAAAACACTAGAGCAGAAACAAATAACCACAAAACCAAATAATCCCACTGAATTTGCGCTGAGCTGAAAACAGTGGGACACATAATATCCGCTATTCCCATTTTGTCGTTATTTCAACCTGGTTATTTAGGTCTATTTCAGTCATTTCGGTTAGAGTCATAGGGTCACAAGGCTGGAAGGGACATCGAGTCCAGCTCCTGGTTGTGGCCAAGTTAAATCTAGTGATGTCATTTCAGCTCTACTGCACGTGCACGACAGCTGAAACGAAGTAATCAAACACAGTATCCAATCAATGGATATACAAACATCTGTATTTGGTTGTGGATATTAGTCAGAGGGTTTTCTGAAAATGCAAATAATATCTGTGAATAAAAAAAATATCCTGTTTCATCTCTACAAAACTTTGAGGCTGCTGGGGAACCAAAGGGAACTCGAGGGCCTGATCCCCCAACTTGCTCAGCATTCTGGTCCTGATCCTGCAATGCACGTTGGTTCCAATCCCTAAAGCAACGTGCTGCTGCTGCCGCTGCCACCCCATCCTCATTCAGTTCAATTGAGCTGGCACTGGTGCAGCATTTTGAAGTAAAGACTGGAGTCAGTGTTAAGCCAGGGCCGGCTTTACCACCCAGGCTCCACTCTTCCTGAGGCCCCCACAGTGGCCTCTGTTTTCACCAGGACAGGTTGTGGGAGCAACACTTCCTCTCGGTGGGGCCCCAAACATGACCCCCCCGTCAGGCCACCACAGGGACAGGGGCCACCAAGGCCCCCACATTTTATCTTCACCCAGGGCCCCGCAAATCCTAAGGCCGGCCCTGCCTTCAGCCTGGATGTAGCAAAAGGACTTGTTCTCATGCTTAAAGTTAAGCATATTCTCTAGTGATTTGCAGGGTGAGAGGGCTCAAGGCCTTAAGGATAGAGCCCTAAGAAAGGAGGAGTAAATAATATATCAACTTCCCTTGTGACTAATATAGTCCAGTTCCGAGACATAAAGCTTTAGTTTTGATGGGCAGGGTTGTTTTTAAAACTTTGACTCCTGAAATTGTTTCCCTAAAGAATGATTGGTTATATTTTCATAAGCTCATTTTAGACACAATGTCCAACATTTCTAGCAATCCTGGATTTCCTTCCTCTGGCTCTTACCCCTCTTGTTTTTCTCTTTCCACTGTTATTCCGTTTTAATTTAGCCTGGATGCTCCTTCAGCATCAAGTTAGTGACTTACTTTGGGAAAACAATTTGTCCGCTGGATTTATTGTC
This sequence comes from Sphenodon punctatus, assembly GCA_003113815.1. Classification (NCBI taxonomy): domain Eukaryota; kingdom Metazoa; phylum Chordata; class Lepidosauria; order Sphenodontia; family Sphenodontidae; genus Sphenodon; species Sphenodon punctatus. Next base: position 2,331,285 of record QEPC01008452.1, on the reverse strand, counting down.
TCCCTGCAGGGATGTCCATCTTGCCATGCCTTCCATACACAGACCCATCCTCCCTCCCCCCACCTCCGCCCCACACACACACTTTTTGCTTAGAGTTCAGTGATTTGAAAGAAGCTGATCAAACTGAGCATTCTTGTAAATTGGCTCATGGCTGCCAAGAATGTAAGTGATTCATCCCCCTGCAAGAAAAGCACTGGCAATAAAACACTCCCCATTGAGCCCATTCCCCCTTTTTAAAAGCATGCAAAATATGTTTACTGCTCAAAACAAGCAAATCCTTTTACTCTGAACAGAGCGTGCTGTTAATTGCATGACAACTTGGATTCTTGAAATACCTTCGAGATCTATTCTTAGAACAAGGAAATATTGTCACCAGAGGCCTTGCCACTGATTAGGTGTACATTATGAGTGTTACTAAGGGACACTGAAATGGTGCTATTGCCTCGTGCCTCTGACACAGTTACCGTATCAGCAGCAACAAATTGCAGCAGCTTTTCAACGCCACTGGGGACTAAAAAGCCTTCCAGGAAGATGCAGAACCATTTTTTGGAGAGGGGGACTTTGTATTTAAGACTTTCATTAGGACCAAGAAGCAGCTGAACAGTTGAATAGGCTAATCCAAGGACTTCTGACTCAACAAACATATTTGCAGTATATTTAAACATGGGGGTAATGATAGTGGGAGATATGGGGGATGTGTCCACCACAAATTCCACTGCCCCAGCAGTTTCAGAGTAATGGAGGCAGGTGGGGCTTATGTAGGTCAAGGAGATGCAGCATCCCCCATACATTTTAGCCCAGTGTTATGCCACTGCTGAGTTTAAGCATTTACAGGAGTGTGGCAGCACACTAATGATCTTTAGTGCCACCTAGCTAAGTCCCAAGGTAATTCAGATCTCCAAAAATGGAGGCTACTCAGAAATGCGAGTTGAGTTGCTCCATAATGCACACACTGTGGGTAAAAACAGATGTGATGTTGGCCTGCTGTGGCCCAGGACTCGCCTGCACATTTGTTCTCCTGCTGCCAGAGGGTGGCTCGCTACTGTTCTGGGGTGGGTAGGCGGCTAGCCTAGGCTGTGTCCTCCGGAAAATCTCTGAGTTGGAGCTCGGGCTAACACCCGCCAAACCGGGCTAATTGGGCTATCATGTCTGTTAGGCCCTGCCCGCCTAACCCACACACACGGTGAGGTTTGCCAGGATCACAGAGCCCTGGCCATAAAAACTAGAACTGTTAATGCCCCATCCACAAGACCGACCCATCACACTTAAAGGGAACTGGCACGTTGGGTATCCCTGCTTTCCACAGAAGCTGCTTCCCAACGCCAAGGTCACACCACAACCGCCATCACCACCCGAGTGCCCAGAGGGGAGGATGGAGCAATAGGAGGAGGGACAAGCTGGACCCGAAGTCAGCGCACCCCGGGGAGGGGGTGTAGTAGCACGGCAGGCATCCAATGGTAGGCACACGTTATAATGTTACAAGTTATCTCTGTTACCCTGTTCACAAATATTAGAAACGTAGGCATGTTAGTCTATAGTTATAACAAGAACAGAGAGTCCAGTGGCACTTTAAAGACTAACAAATATTTATTAGTGCATGAGCTTTCGTCGGCACAAGCTGACTTCCTCAGATGCATGGAATGAATAGGCAGTTGATCTTACTATATATGGTCCAATGTAAACAGCCGAAGGGCATTTCAGGCAGGAGATGGCATAGGTTGGAGGATGTGCAGGTGAAGGATTCCTTAATGTTGTAGCTGATGTTGTTAGGTCCTGTGAAAATATTGTCCATGCAGATGTGGGGACAGAGTTGGCATCTGGACTCCTTCACCTGCACATCCTATGCCATCTCCTGCCTGAAATGCCCTTCGGCTGTTTACTTTGGACAAACAGGACAACCCCTACGAAATAGAATAAGTGGCCACAAATCTGACATCAAAAAAGGTGACACTCTAAAACCAGTGGGTGAACACTTCAATCTTCCTGGATACAGCATCTCTGACCTGAGGGTTCATGTACTTAAACAAAGACCACTAAAAGGATGACTTGAACGTGAAACCACTGAACTAGAATTCGTTACCAAATCTGACTGTTTCTTGGGTCTGAATCGAGATCTGGGTTTCCTGTCACATTACATCAAATAATTGTACCTTTATACAGCTGTTTTACCCTTTGTAGCTTCTTGTATTTTGCAGCCTATGTTCTTCCATCCAGTTCTCCTAATGTATGGGACATCCCCCCACATATGGGTTGGAAGGTGATTGAATCTGATCAGTTTTCCCTGTCTTTTTAGATCTGACACCCACCTACATTCTTCCACATCACCTTATGAATGGCACATCTCCTTATCTGTTAGGCGAGGTTTCTATCTGATCAAGTGGTTTTGTCTTTCAGTGTAAACTATTTCCTCTCTGTAACTAATCTCATCACTTGTAACCATATATATAGTACGACCAACTGCTTATCCATTCCATGCATCTGAGGAAGTCAGCTTATGCTGACGAAAGCTCATACCCTGTTCACAGACATCCACCCGCACTGTCAGCCCAGGGACAGCCACAACACTGGGGAATGAAGGAACCCCACCGACCCGGGAGAAGGCTCCGCAGCCACTTGCCAGAAGAGAATCCCTGGAGATCTGGGCCTTTGTTGGCCCCTGAGGGGACGACATTGTGCAACGCGACCTGTGCCTGTCATACCAGAATGAGTGGGTGTTTCAGTGGATCGCCACTCAGACAGCAGAAGTGGGCCACAACTGTTACAGTTCTGGTAATGGGCTAAGGATCTGTGAAGGGGCTTCAAGGATAACAACTACAAGTCAAGGTGGGGCACAAAGCCCTGCTTTTGAATGCTTCCTCTGCATCAATTTTTCCATCATGGCCCCGGGGATTGCCAGTTCTGGGCTTATGCAGGGCCGCTGTCAGGTGGACACCCCACCACTGGTGTCTGACCGTGAACCACCCATTCATTCTGGCAGCGAGTGGTTCCCCCGCTCCAAGGAGGAGGCTGGCCCTTCTGGAACACAAAACAGCATGTCTGGCCATGCCCCTGGAGTATTTGGACACCACCACCCTTGGAACTCTCCCCACTTGTCCCCTCAAACCAAAGAGCCAGCACTTGGGCCCAGAAGACCCAGAGGTGAAAAAGATAGGGGATCTGGAGTCTGAGGGGAGCGGTTAAGTGAATGCACCAGGGAGAGGGGGGGGGGGAGGTGAACCAGCCATCGGATAGAGCAGTCAGGTAATTCTAGTCATCAACATGGCTCCTGTTATTTGCTGTGTTCACAGGTATCTGAGAGGCCAAGGGGGAGCAACTTGAGATGGTCCAGGACTCAGAGGTACCCTCTGGGGAAGGTAGGTAGGGCAAGCAGGTGGGAGGGCACCACAGCAGGTGGGGGAGGGGCTTGCATGCTGGACAGGTAGGTGTGGTGGACAGGGGATGCTGTGGGAGCCGAGGCAACAGGCACGAGGGATGGGGGCAGAAGACTGGGAAGACGGGAATGGGATGGCCCCCAACAACGGTGAGAGGATATGGCCCAGCAGCTGCTGGATAAGACCACGTGCCTGATGGATGAGATCTAGGATGTTATCCACGGGCTGGTGGAGGAGAACCGGAACATTCTTGGCTGGATCTGCACCTGAGCGAGCATGGGGGTTGGGGCCAGAAGGGGCAGGAGCAGGAGGGCCATACAATAAGGGTATTATGTTTCTGTTTAATATCTTCTTACAGAAGTGAGTGAAACTGCTTTGCTTCATTCCCTTTCCTGTTATTTCTTCCTAGCTGGTGCTGGGGTGTGCATAGGGTTGCTACCTATGTATATTTCTCCAGGCCACTTATGAAAAATACATGTTGCTGGGCCTGCACTGGCACCAATGTAGGCCCTGCAGCATGTAAGTGGCCTGGAGCAATATACATAGGTGGCACCCTAGATGTGCATGGGGATGCTGGGGTGTGGGTGTCTGCATGAGCGTAGAGGGTGTTGGAGTCCCTGAAGGGTGTGGGAAGGAAAGGACTGGGAGGGGGCCCTGAGGAGGTGATAGGTTGCAACAGCTGAGTGCTTGCATCAGCCCTGCAGTTACTCCATGGGATCTCCCATCAAGTGCCTCGATGGTATGGGCTATCTGTAACCAGTGATGGTGGGTGAATATTATACATTTGCCCCTTGGCTAGCTGTGACCAGACAAGAACCAATTGCACAGTCCAATGAGAGCACTGCAGTAGCTAACTGTTCCTCTGCCAACTGCTGGGGGTGTATGCTGCTTGGGGCAGGGCCTGTTCCCACAGAACCTGCTTTGTGAGGGGGTAGGTGAGGGACGCCCCAGTAATCTGGCCCTCCCAGAACTCCGACTGCCCCATTTCCTTGACTTTGGAGGCTGAGGCAGTCCAGACTGAATGAGAATAATGGTCCCAAACCCTGAACCTGCCTGGTCTGTAGCATTTGTAAGAGACTGAGGGGTAGCTGGGAGTCACAGGGAATGTACTAAGACCACACCCCACAATCATTTTGCACAGGAACAGGTCTATACACACCTGGGGGTGGGGAGGACACCCTGTGCATCTTGTAGCCAACAGTGGATCAAAGCATCCCTCCAAAGGGGGTGGGGGTGGGTGGGTGTTGGAGAGAGCCAAATGGGATTGTCCCACCACAGTGTGATCAGTTTATGCTCTCAAAGGAGGGGGGAGGGGAAACCTATTAGTACCAGTCCAGCACTTCCTGCTCCTTTGCAGATTGTGTCCAATGTGGGGTCATGGCCTCTCCCCCAGGGAGGGGTTTTGGAAATGGGGTGGGAAGTGGCCAGGTGTGCAGATCCCCTGGAAGGCTCAAGGTTGCTGTCTGGGAGTTGCGCTGTGGGATGTTTACTCCCCACTTGGTTGGCATAGGCTCAGAAATTTTGTTACCTGGCAAAAAGCTTCCTCTTATTTTAAGCAGCCTGCACCTCTGCTCTTGCCCATTCTGCCTTTCCAGGCTTCTTCTAGGTACTTGACTGTGGAGCGTGCCACCGTGTCTGGGGCCACCCCTTGTGCTGGGTCCCTGGGAATGGGTCTCAGAGGAATTGGGGTATGTGTGAAAGCCTAGCAGATGTTAGGTTGAGGGAAGATGTGCAGGGACTGGTGACCCATTCATTTTCCAGGGTGATTGGGTAAGAGCTCCTGAGCCACTATATGCAGTGGCTGGATTGTGTGGTGGGGGCTTCCTAGTTTTGGCTCCTGCTGGAGGTAACCAGGGCAATTTTTTTTAATCCAAAGTAAGTTTCCATAAGGACTGAATGGGGTTTAATTTGATTTAACAAATGTGGTTTAAAAATCTGCTGTGTGAGAAAGTACTTCCTTTTTGTTAATTTTAAATCGACTGCCATTTAACTTCGGAGAGTGACCCCTTGTTCCCTTAGATGTCCGCTTGCTGGAGTTCATGTTTGGCCTGTGCAGCCCTCGCTCGCATGCTTAGTGTGTAGCATGTGTGCCCTAATAAAGAGATAGCCCTCTGCCAACATTTCATGTGCTTGAGGCAGCCTCTGCTCGGTGGTGCTGGTGAACCCCACCCCTGGTGCCACCTGTGAGTTGAGAGCTGATGGCTCTCCATCTTAAACTAAACTGTCTAACTGAGTCAGACCAGTGGTCCATCTTAGCCCAGTATTGTCACAACCTGACACAGCAGCAGGGGTTTCAAATTTGGGTCCAAATCTGGCTCTTCCAGGGTCTCTGGCAGAGGCCATCCTGGTGCTACCTGAGACCCCTCCAAGCCCCCAGCATGGGCCTCCCCCAGGCATGCTACCAGGGATCCTGAGGTGGAGATGCTGGGGATTGAACCTGGGACCTTATATGTGCAAAGCACACACTCTTACCACTTGAGCTATGCCCCACCACCCTGCATCTTGCTGCTGCCTCTCAGCTGGGAGAAGGAGAGTACAGGCAGGGATGTCAGGGGCTGGTCCTGGGGAGGGTTGGAGGTGCAGCTGCTGTAGCGGTTTGGCTGGAGGAATTGGGAAGGGGAGGTGTCTCCTGCCACCTCACAGCACCACACCAGTCCCAGTACAAAGCCCCAGAGTCTCCAGGGAGGAATTGGTATCTCCATGCCCAGACTTTTCCCCATGCTTCCAGGGAGGAAAATCGTTGGAGCATTCACCTCTCAGCTGGCTGGGTGCACCAGCCAGGATCCTATGGTACTGGCAGACCTGGATGCCAGCGAGACTGCAGGCGGACCTAATTGATGAGATGTGGCCACATGTGCACCCATTAGCCCTGACCGACCCACATGGTGGGCCTGTGATGTTGCTGGACTCCGCTGTGAGCAGTGACTGTGTGAGGCCCATGTGCTGGACACCTAATAGAAGGGCATATGGGAACACGCCTGGTGAAGGCTAACGTGGGCTTCCCTTTTCTTATGTGCATGTATAAACCAATTAAAAAAAAATTAAATACCCTCCCAAACGCCTATTCCCATTTGCCAAATGCTTGGCCAAGGAAAATCTTACATTGCCTCCAGAAAACGCTCCGGCTTTGGTGAACCTCTGAGGAAATTCTGTAACTATGAACAGCCACTGAGAACATTGGGTGTTAACAAGCCTGACAGTGAGCTGCTTTGTCCTGCTCTATCACACTCTGGCCTGGAACTCATCTCCATGTTTGTGCAGGTGCCACCAGAAGCTGGCCTGGGATTTTCCTGGGCTGTGTCAGTGGCTAGCCTGTGATCCCGGAGACATCCGGGTTCACAGCCTGGGTGCAGTCTGCCTGATCTGGCCACAGTGAGCTATCACATTTGTTGTGGCCTGCTGTGATCCAGCCAGGGTCCACCATGGCCTGCTGGCATGGCAGCTGTCATTGGCTTCCATGGCTATCCATCATGGTGGGGTGCTGGGTGCAGCCAGGGTCGGTGCTACCATTAGGCAGCTCAGGTGGCCACCTGGGGTGCCAGCTTGAAAGGGGTGACTTTCCTGCTCCCAATCAAGCTTCCCTGCTGCCACCACCGGTAATAAGCTCTGTGTCAGATGGGATAGGAAAGGTGCCACTTTTAACTTGCTGCCCTAGGCAGTCTTGCCGGTAAACTCTGCACTAGCTCGGGGGTGGGAGAGATGCCCCCTTGGAGGTTCCATCCCCGATCCAGCTGCAACTGCCATCGCTGGTAAGCTCTGTGGCTGGATCAGGGGCCGGGAGGCAGGGGAGAGTGAAGCTACCAGCCCTCAGTGCCCAAGAAGCAGGCTGTGTATAAAGAAACTGTGCGTAACGTGTGTGGGTTCCATGCAAGGTTGATGCTGTGTGCACTGGTTGCGTGAGGTTTGCCTAGGCCAGCAAAATTCCTTGCGCCGGCCCTGGGTGCAGCATGGGGGCATGCTTGTGTGTCTCCCTGCCCTCTCGGCGGCCCAGCAGCCAGCACGGTTGACCATGTCAGCAGGGCTTTTCCTTCCCGTGCTGGGTTGGGCTGCTGCTGAGTCTGCATCATGTTGGGTAACACCCATTGAGGGCATCACAGAGAGACCAGGAGCTAGCCATAAGGTAAATCGGTCAGTTTACAAGACCATATATTATGATCATTCACCAGCCTCCAAGGAGCTAGCCATGGCTCTAGCTGGGATCAAAACCTGCTTTCCAGCAGTTGTAGTCAGGTCTGCAGACCAGATGTGGCCCACTTACCATGGCTTTGAGGATCAGGAGTGGTCCACGGTTTGTAGATGATTGAATTGCAAGGTGGCAGTTGAGCTAGTTTATTCACATTTTAGTACCAGGCTGTCTAAAAAAGAGCTTAGCCTGTATTGTACTCCTAAAATTTTCACTTATTGCAGTGTAGAAACTGGCAAGAAGAGCTGGAAAAAGGTTCATACGTGAGATGTCAAAATGATTTTTCTTACTATTTCCCACACCACAATTCATATTTGAGAACTGAACATGTTTTGGTAGAGGAGAAAAATGTTTGATAAATTCCAGAAATGTTACATAAAAACCTCTGTACTACTGGACCGGTGTGTGTGTGTGCGCGTGCTAGAGGTTAAAACAGCTCAATTAGAGGCAAAAAGACCTAGATATTGGAAGCTGCCTCCAGCCTTGCTGCAGTATATTATAATCGGAGACAAGGTTAGCATGGATATAAAAGCTAAACTATCAGCTTGCAGTCTCCTCACATCTTTTGTGGGAAGCTGCCAAAGAAGTCATTGGTGGCAGTCTGATTGTGGAGGTGGTGGCTTATAAGAAGAACAATTACTTAAGTTATATGTTGAGCTTCAGAAATTAGAGCACCAACATAAAATTAAACCAAATAATTCCCTGATGAGAAAAATTATTAAGGGGAAAATCAATTCCTTGAAAATCTGCAAATCAATGCACTATTTACACTCAGTAAAGAGTTACTACTATGAAAAAAGTAATAAATCGGATAGAATGTTAGCATGGTTAGTAAAACAAAAAAGACCTCTGTTTTTTAAATCAGGAAACCAGGCGGGTCTCTGTCTAAGAAGAAAAGAAGACTTGCATGAGTCCTGTTAATTCTATAATAATCTCTATGCTTCTTTTAAACCATCCAAGTTGCACATCACTGACTTTTTTGTTGGAGAAACAGCTCCAGATGGCATCGACCTTTTGCACCAACAAACCCTAATGACCACTAGGGGCATTGGGATTAGAGATAGTGAGTTAGTGTGAGTGTCACTTTAACCTTTCCTGATCTCTGCTTCTAAGCCCCCTCCCAGGTAGGATGTGCCCAGGAAGCTCCTACTGGACTTCCTCCTTCTTCCTGACCTTTCGCCATTCCTTACTTCTCTCTCTGACCTTCAACATGACCGGCACAGCTAGCTAGTAAGACCTAGGGATAGGCCTTTCCTATCACAATGTACTTCTCAATAAAGTAGATTATTTTAATCTAGAAACAATCTCCAAGGTATTGATTACTACTAAGTTGTTGCTACTAAGAATTCAAGCTGCTTTTGGTTTTTTTACCACTAATAAAAATTCCAGCATTTTTGAAGTCACTAAAACTTCCCCAGATCAAGAAACACCAACTTGAGCCATTAAATGCCACATTTAATGAAGAGGAAATTAGGGAAACAATTAAAGCTTTAACGAAGGGAAACACTTGTGGCGTGGATGGTTTCCTGGGATAATTTATCAAGCTTTTGAGAATCGGCGTACCCCTTTAGAGCATACAATGAGATCCTTACGAAGGGGATAATGCCCAACTCCTTCTGTGAAGCCCAGGTGACACTGCTTAAAAGAGGGGAAACCAGTAGAAGAATGCAGAAGTTACCACCCAAAGAACCAATATCGTTAATTAATTCTGATTTTAAGATTTTTCTCAGTCACTGACAGATTGTGTATGTGCACAGGCACCCTGATCAGGTTGGATTTATCCTGGGGAGCCGAGGAGCTGACATCAGAAAGACCACAAACCTTGTATATTACATAAATAAGTGTAGAACTGATGCAATCATTTGTTCACTAGATGCTGAAAAAGCGTTTGACCGAATATAAATGAAGTTTCTCCTGGCGACCCTAAGGACTATGGGTTTTGCTGGTAATTCAAATCAAATGGGTGGGTGAGCCCCTTGAACAATTAATGTTTAAAGCTTTTATTTGTAGACTTATTAATGTCCAGAATTTAAAGTTTGTTAGACAATTTGGTTGGATAGAGATTTACAATGTGAAACAATGGGAATGGGACACTAATAAAACTTGAGAAAGGACTTGTTTAAGATATGGACACATAGAAATGTTCTAAATCTCCGTTCATAGTGGAGATGCAAGTTAAATTGATTATGCAGTTGTACCTAATACCAGTTAAGCTATTCTACATGTTAGAGTGTCCCAGATATATTCTGGAGGGTTTGCAGAGAAACGGGCTCAATCTTCACTGCTGGTGGGGCTGTGGAAAAGTCATAGACTTTTGGAGAATGATATGGTCTAGGATACAACAAGTAACAAATTCGATACTCCCATTTAAGATGGACATAGCCTCATTAAGCCTCTTTCCTGACATCCTGTTAATGGAAGCACAAAAACAGTCATGTACACAGCTTGAAAGGAATTAGAAAGGGGTTCAACTGCTTTAGGGTGGAGCCTATCTCTGTCAAGAGAATCCACTGCCCCTGTCTAATAGGGTACAGCTCCTTTCTCACACCCTGCCTTAGGTGAGGCCTATATCTGTTCCTGGAGAGATAATCTACTGTCCCTGTCTAATGGGGTACAGCTCCTTTCCTGCACCCTTCCCTGGGCGAGGCCTATATCTGTCCAGTAGAGATAATCTACTGTCCCTGTCTGATAGGGTACAGTTCCCTTCCTACACCTTAGGCAAGCAGCTCCCTTTTAGTTCCCTCGGGATCTAGTGGAAATACTTCAGTTTGAGAGGGTTGGGGAATTACTCTTCTTCTGCTTCAGTAATGAGTCTTTTATTCAATCAAATAGGCATTTATTCAATAATATCAGAACAACTATCATACCAATTACCAAAGAAACACTTGCATTTACATTTGCACCCATCTACCCTTGTCTACCTAAAAATACATACAAAGCACATATTCTTACGTGATCAGAGGATGATGGCCTGGTTCAAGAGGAAAGCAGTCAGGGGGCCCAAGAAGCCGTTGTAGAAACCCCTAGATAGAGGGGTCCCAAAAGGGGCAACAATCACCGAGCTCGTCGGCCCCCCTAAGGGGTAGCGATCGAGGACCGTGAAGGCAAGGAACTAATCCAGAGTCAAGCCTTATATGCTGTCGCTGTCTTATGATTATCCAGAGTGCAGGGTTGTCAGTACTAAGCTTGTGGAGCACTCTCATTGGTTACCCAGATCTAGGGTACCTTTTTGCTTAGTCATGGTGTGAGGCTTGTTCTGACCAGAAAAGTCATGCCCCCACCTCCCTCCGGAGGTGCGGGTCATGGCTCCTTGGCCCTGGCTTTAGCCCACACATCCTTAAGAGTCATATACCTGCCTGACAAGACCACACTCTTGTTCGTTTAGCTTAACTTCTGTTATCAGTTCCTGTGAATTACCAACGTAGTTTGTTTGGGAACAAGAGGCCTGTTGCTCACTTCTTCAGCATCATTTGGTTTATCTCTGACCAATTTCTGATTATCCTTTCCCTAATACTTCTGTTCTTTAAATCAAATACATTACCACATGTGCGTAATATCTTGCCTAATTTCTAGCATTCTACATAATTCTAAATAGCAGTCCCAATGGCCCATAAAGTTACATTCCAAGTATTATAGCTCCAGTGTGTGTTCTTGGTTACATTTTAACACAATGATGGGTACAATAACATCCAGTGTATATTGCTGTTACATTTGTGTCAAGGAAGCATCTTTTTGGTTCAATTACACAGAGTTATTTACAACAATCCCCCATGTATACTCTAGCACGTTTGTCAGAGAGGCACGTTTGGTTTGGTTACAATTTAACACAGAGTGTCCCACTTGATTCAAAAGTATTTCCTGTTTCAGTACATTGGAGCAGGGAAATTAATATCTCAGTTAGGCCCAAAATCAGAACAATTTCTAACAAGCTGACCTTGGTGGCAGCCAATGTTGCATGCAACTGGAAAGCCAGTAAGCCCCACCCTCTGAGGGGGAATGGCCAAAATTGGTATAACTATGAAGAAGGTAATTGCTGATGCCTCTCTTCAACTAGATTTCTATAGTCTATGGGGGTCCATGTTTTGAACTCTTACAGCAGAAGCAAACTCCTGACATACCTGGTAAACTTATTCATCCAACGACTCTAGTCTTGTAATAATAATAGGAGCTTATTTATTTAAAAGCTTATATCCCACCCCTCCTGCCAAGGCAGCTCTGGGCAGCTAACAATTCAAAACATATAATATAAAAACACTATAAATACAGTATATCTAGAAAATACATTAAAGTCATGCTAATACAAATTTGGGGGAAGTCAAAGATAAAAACCCAACCACCCTAACCCTTATTCCCACTCCCCCCACCCCAAATCACCCTCACTAAAAGCATGGCAGAACAGTCAGGTCTTGCATTGTCATCAGAAGGAGGAGAAGTCCGGGGCCACCTGAGCCTCTACCGGGAGGGAGTTCCACAGCCTAAGTGCAGCACACTGAAAAGATACTCTGCAATAAGCGTTGTTTCTGGAGTAGGGGTCCCCCCCGATGAAGAGGAGGGCTATTTAGACTGTTATACAAATGAGGATATATTTGTAAAGTGTTACAAAATTACCAATTTGTATGTTGCAAAATTTTTGGAACATTCAATAAATATCTAAAAAATGGATTTTTATTCTAAATGTATTTTATACTTTCACTCTTATGTTGGTTCCCATACAGGGTAGTTGAAACACTGTCACTCCAGGAGTGAAATGCTGCTACAACACTCAGAGCAATTCAGAACAATGTACCTGCTAGTCCAGTTCTATTCCAGGAGCCTGCATCCTTATTTTATCTTCCTGGGCTAAAGAGCTGGTCTTTACCTTCAATGTCAGTGTATAGGTTCGACTTGCCTCACCCAGAGCCCCATGCCTGCATTTCCTACTCGTACCCAAGTTGTCTCCTCTCCTCTTCCTGTCTTGCATCTGCTTTCCCTCCTGGACTGACCACCTGGTTAATGACTCATGCTCCAGCCTGCCCCTCCTCTCCTCCTGCCCAACACCTGTAGAAATGAACTCCCTGGAGAAAGACCTTGGACAGAGTGCTGATGCTTGTCTTGTATTATTCCCGCATTCCTGACAGAAGCCCTGTTCATTCTTTGCCATAACTTCTGTACCTTGGCGACACAATACAAGCAGTTAATGGGGTGGGGAAGAGAGGAACCCCAAGATTCCACAGGTAGAATACCGCACAGGTTATAGAACTTCATTAGTCTATTGCATACCTAACACTTCCGGGGCCCTGAAACAGATGTCTTTTTATAGTGAAATGACAGTACACACTAATGAAATCCAGCTTTCCATTTTGGCAGCATCTCTTTTTTTAATTCTATATTTTTGTAACCTTGATTCTACTGGTTCATTGGGAAAAAACAAATGAATATTTAGGATGCCTGACCATTGGATTTCATGCGTAGCATTGTAGCTACCTTTTATTAAATGTACAGAGGAGATAATTATTGTCCATAATATTGTAGATGGGACTTATTTTTTAAAATTTACTTGCAAATTCCATCTTACTCTCCATAGCTACAAGATCAAGTCTATATTTTGTCTTTCTGAAAGACTTTTACAAATATATAATTTATTATCTGTGAACTCTCTTCTATGGTGTATAATACTTTGTTGACCTAGCCACAAATATTTTCCTAAAGTACTAAGAAATGATAGTGTGAACTACAGGGTGGGTATTCATTCCTTGTTTACAGTGTTCTGTACAGTTGCTACGATGCACTTAAGTTCAATCAGTATATTAATAAAAATCCCATGTCTACATAATGAATGAAGTGTGACTGAGTTTAGGAATTTATTACAAATTAAAGGCTTGATTTGCAGGCCACTTATGTGAGGGCAATGGTAATTCTGCATGCAGAGAGCTTACAACTTCAATCTAGAGCCTGCATGTCTGGAACACTACTTTGAGCGCTTAAGTGCTGCACATGATTAAGAAGAATTGCACAGCCATGCATCAGAACAGGTTTGGGACAGACAGTGAATACCTTATCCCAGTGGTTTCCAAAATATTTGTCTCAAAGTCCCAATTTGAGACTTCAATGTACTCTTGTGAACCCAGTCAGCAACAAAGACATGCAAATTATATGAAACACCAACCCTGATTGTGACCCCCATCTACAGATGGCACAATCCCACTTGGTCCTGACCTACAGTGGGAATCCCCAGGCCTTTGGAGGGGAGGGTGGGGGTGTGTGTTAATTTCGGTGGGGGGGTGTTTAAAATTTGTTTTAATTAAGATGTTTTAGACTTTTTATGTTAAAAAATAATTTTATATTATGTTGGAAGCCGCCCCGAGATGCCGAAGGCATGGGGGGGGCGGCATATAAATATAAGGAAATAAATAAATAAATAAAATTTCCCCCATTGAAGCTACAGGGAAAATGTATATTTCATACAGAGTTTCATTAACACAGTGAACACTGTACTGTGTGGTGCTCTAGCTTGTGATCTGCATCAAAATTGGTATAATACTAGGAAAAACAAGTGTAGTAATCACAGAAATTGGTCCAATCCAAGATAATCACTGTTTCTTGTCTCTCATGATTGGGACCACACACTAAGCAAGAAGTAAAACTTGTCAGTTATATAGCACTTCATAAAAGTGGGCCTTTAACACTGCCCTTATTTTACAGAGAGGGACAACCTAGGGAAGAAAAGGTAGTGGCATTCTTCACACCCAAACTATGCCTGCCAGAGGCTCCCCCTACCAAAATAAGATGCCACACATTGGCAGCCTGATTCTTAAAGTACTCCCCCAGCACAAGCCAATGGAACACTTTGAGGACTGGGCTGTAAGTAAGTAAGTATTTATTGAATCAGAATTTATGCGATCACAATTACAAACATATGTAAAATATATATAAAAATAAATAAATAACAAAAACAAGTAGGTTTGAGCAAAAAGAAGGAAAGAACTTCAAAACCCAATAACAGTAACTAAACATTGAGTCAAAAGCAAAATCCAGCAGTGATCATCTCCTTTCCCTAGCTACCATTAATAAGAAAAAAGCCAATAGCTTAATGTGAGTAGGAGCAACTAAAGTAAATGGGCTGTAAGTAGGTGGTGGTGGTGATGTCCAAAATAGAATCATGCTAGGCTCTGATGGACTTGGGCCTTCCTGACTGGAGAGAAACAAATCTTCATGTAACACACTATGGTTCCAAAATCTGTGAGAACAGTGGGCGGGTTCGGTGTGAGTTGACAGTGGAACTCAAGAAGGATAAAAGGAATTTGACTATTCAGATTTTTACAGTGTCTGGCTAACCTCGCCCAGAGTTGTACCAATAAAAAAAATGAAAACAACCAATCTAATTGATGTATTATGCTAAAATAAAACCTTTATGAATATAATAAACCCTTAGAGATAACATAGGGGACTCTTGGAAATTCTGATAAGTCTTATTGCTATGCCCTTACAGCAATCTTTCTTTCCCAATTAAAACAAAACCAAACCAAAACAATTACAAATTGCTTCAACACACACAAAGGTGCACAGAATGGTGAAGAAAACACATAGCTAGAACATAGATCACTAATAATACAGCATAAGTCCCAGTTAGGAAACCAAAGGCTCACAAAATTTGTTAAGGCTTGCCAAAGTCCAGTCTATCAATTGTAGAAGGTAAATTCTTCCTTTATGAAACATTCCAAATCCTTCAAGCTGTAAATAGTCAAATAGCAACCTCTGCGGCTGTCTTTAAACTAGATGCCTCCATACATAGCCCCCCATCATCCACATGGCAAACCACTCATTAGAATTGGGGTGTGGGGAGGTGTGCTCCAGTCGTCCATGCCCCAGCCACTCATGGCCATGGACGGAGTACTCCTGAGAAATCCAGAATGCCCTGTGCAGGCCAGCGTGGGACCTCTGTGGACAGGGCAGCCATGTGGGGAGCAGTCTGTGTGAAACACTCCCCACACATGTCCCATGCATGCATGGACACCCCGCATCCACCGACTATGGACTCCCCCCGCCAATTGCTCTTGTTTAAAAATACCCTGGGTAGTCCTTCACCGCTCCTCTGGTGCCGAAAAGAATAAATGAGGTGGCGTGCCTGAATTTACCCAAATGGGATTTAAGGTTGCCAATTAACAAGCCAAAGTATATAGGTATAACTCAATTTTATTGGATAGACACTTAACATCTGGACATGGCAGTGTTCTCAGTTACAAACCCCAGTAACCCATGATATCTTACGTGTCAGAGGCACAGTCCGAGACACAGGCTGGTTCAGAGGAGAAGGGGAGGGGGCCCAGCAGATAGCTGGCCCAGGGGTCTCTGGATCTTTTGAGAGCAACGGTAAGGGTCAAAAGCCCACACGGCTCATGGCGATACTAGTGGCCGCTAGCGCTAATGATAAGGGGTAAGGGGCTGGGTTGTCCCTTTTATAGCTTTATTTATTAGGGATACATGTTGCAGGGTCCCCTTTGCCAGGTGCAGCGAATAAGCTGACTATTCATTATACTATCACTTGGAGAATAGCCACCAAGCTAGTTTGGAGTTTTTCAGGGAGTTACTGTTTATTCGTAGCGGAGGGCACCTCCCTTTCTTACAAACTCCCTTTGTTTTCTCTTAGGCCTCTTTCTGTGTTCTCAGAGATAATGGCTGCCTGGGGTTTGGTATTGTGGCCTTGGAAATACATTTTCTGCTTAGAAAGTGATTTTGACAATTTTATTCTCATGGGCCTAGTTGGATAGTGTCAGCCCGAGGCCTGTGGCTGAATAAACTGAACTGAGTTGTCCAAACCTCATCCTGCTTGTGTCTCTGATCATGGCCAATATTGCCTAATTGATACATAACAGTGCAACTGCCATTCTCCTGAGCCAGGCTAAACTGACTGGAATTTCCTATGTGCAGTCAGCCCCTGAATGCTATTCTCAAAGATATAGAATACGAATACACACACAGTGCAACACTCTTTGTGCATTCTATAAATCAAAATATATAGATTCTGCAACAGTAGGGATTCCCAATTAAGACTCATTATGACTCTCACCAAGGTGACAATTAGTCCTTTCTTAAAAAGAACTCACTTCTTCTAGCAAGGCGATCCCTAATGAAGACTCTGACCATAGAATATACCTGTTAAGCAGTCAAAGGTGGTCTGTAAACAGCAGCCTCTGTGTAGGCCTTCCCCACTGCCCTGGTGCAGCTGCTCTCCTCCGCAGCCAGGCTGAACTGAGGAGAATGTTCTAGGGCAGGCAGTCAGCCTACTACACTGAGCATGCCCCAAAGCAGTCATTTGGAGAAGGAGAAAAGAAGTTGTTGCCTCACTCTCTGCTAACAACTGCAGGCGGACCTGTACTATTCCTAAAGCTGCTAATTAATAAAACCGTGACAACGGTATGGGTTACATTTGAATCAGTAAAGTCTAGACACTAAGGCTGCATTCCCATCTGTGGTGGCAGAGGGAGGAGCCAGGAAAGACGCGGCAGAGTGGAGAAGCTGGCTGACAGAAAAAGAGCTGATGCAAACGGGGATCTGCTGCGGCTTCTCTCACGCATGTCAGGGTGCAAAATCCTGCCCTGACATGTGCAAGAGAAGCCACGGCAGATCCCCGTTCACACCGGCTCTTTTCCTATCAGCCGGTTCCGCTGCGCTGCCATGTCTTCCCTCGTCTCTGCTGCCACCGCCGCCGCAGATGGGAATGCAGCCTAAATCTTGGACCTGAAGGACAAGATAGAAACTTGGGAGATTTCGTGGTACTTCATGCCTCTCTAAGCCTTCCACTTTGAACCTTTGTGACAACTGGAAAAAAAAATTAAGGGACTGACATGAGGTCACACAGCAGGTTGAAGGGAGCGTGGAGAATAAAACACCCTCTCTCCACCATGGCCTGTACATGGCTCCTTGGCTTCAGGCTCATACCTGCCACCATGCAAAACAGGGCAAGTGTGTAAACACCGTGTTTACATTCTTGTCTGTGTGACTTACATGTAATCTCATGACTCCAGCTAGAAATAAGACATGCAAAGTGTATAAATATTAATTGTAGTGTTATCCATTCTGCAGAAAGTATTTGGGGTCTCTCATACCACAAAGGGTGGTTTTACTTGTTATAACTACATATTCAGCAGAGCTGGCTGGAGGGAGAACGTTGTTGCAGGCTGGGTCCAGCGGCAGTTAGCTGCCCTTTCAACCAGAACTGTGCCCCTGCGAGCAAGAACGGTTCGAGGGACCGGCTGCAGGCAGGGGTGGAGAGATACCTGGGGAGGTGAGGAAGGCAGACCGGATTGGCTGGGAGCAGACGAGCCCCTCCGAGGGGGTCAAGAAGTAGCGCACCGTGCTTGGCGTGCGCGCCTAAGGGCTGCGCGCGCAAGGGCGCACCCTTGTGCGCATGTCCTTAGGCACACGACGGGCGAGGGCCACGAATCCTGGTTGGGAACCATTGGATGTCATTTATATCTCTGTGAGGTCTGGGTTTACAGCACCCGGTGGACTTAGGAATTTAATTTGTTCCTGGGAGACCTCCTGTTTCCCCCTATAATAACTTTGGATCTGGGTCTACAATGGCAGAGGAATTGCTGGTGGTGAGGGCTAAGGCTGGTTCTAAGAAAAGATCACGCCAAACTGTGTTATCTCCCGAAAATGAGGCACCACACATGAAGTAACTGAAGCTCCAGGACCTTGGCTTTGGTGAAGGCCCTAGACTGAGCTCTATCTCCCCGATTGTAACCACCAATCGTTTTGATGTTTTAGCAGACTGTGCAGGTTCTCCTGGTAACTCTCCCACCATATTGGTGAAAGAGGATGGGTGTGTAGATCACCCTGTTCATCCTCAACATAGCTCACCAAATACATATAAAATGTTGGGGGAACAATGTATTTTGGTGAGCAGAACGGTTGATTCCTTGTTTAAAGGTACTACCGAGGTGAAGGAGAGAGTGGGGTCTATCCAACAGTCTTTACAGGATATCCAGGGGGATAGTAAGAACATAATGGTACATTTGTATGCATTGTCCCCTCTGGATTTGGCCCTCGGTATTCCTAAAGCCCTCCCTGAGGTTTCTTCTTAAGTGCTGCATCCTCAGGATATGGCGATGAGATCAGCTGAGTTGCCTTTATTGATTTGTGATCCCAAAGTTATTACTTTAAAGATTTACCCTTTTCCTAATGGCACTATGCCTAGGTGGCATTCCCCCTTATTAATTTGTAAACATCTGGTTTCCATTCTTCATATAAGGATTTAACATTGATCTATATCAGAGGGTTTTTTTCTTCCACCTACTGATTCTGCTCAAAGGCTGGTGATTCACTTTTGTAGTGAAGCAGTCGTGCAGAGAATTCTCTGTTAGGCATTTATTTAAATCTAGGCGGGTTGTTTTAAATAGGGTTTTTGCTGCTGATGGGCCTCCCTCTGGTTTAGGCCAGAGGAAGGATGTGTTCCCACAGCATTTTGGAAGGTGCCCTTCTGGGGTGGATGGGGCTAATAACCCTGCGGTGGGGGAAGGCAAACAATTTAGGGACAAGCAGCCCCAGGATTTAGTTACTCTTAGTCCATCTGTGGCTGCAATGGAGGTGCCAGCTCCCCTAATAAATTTCGTAAAAGGGCCTGAGATACCGGTTTATCCTGTTTTTCGGTCCCCTCCTGGTGTGACTAATTTGGGGACTTTGTGGCCACCTATGCAGGAGAAAGGAGCCTCGGGAGCTCATTTCGCCCCTCTCCCCCAGCATAATATCCAGGCAGCAGGCTGGCGATGGTGGTGTAGCTCAGGATCAAGGAATAGCATGGGAGCAGAGCACCCCCCAATTTGAGGAAGGATCGGTTCATAATCCATCCCCCTCTGGGGCTATTTCTGATAGGAGGGTGTTTCCATCTGATAGCGATGACCCAAATGAAATCACAGTATTGCAGGGGCCGGTAGCACCACAGCATTTATTCCTTGAGAAACTGGGGTGGTTTCTCTTCGATGGTCAGGGGAAATCTAATTCAGCCTTGGTGCAAACTCAGTTCAGGTACCTCCCTGTGATAGAGCAGGATGCAGTACTGCAAAAATTAGAGCAAATTAAGAATGAGTGTGTACCAAGCCATTGGATTATAAAGCCCCCAGATTCTTACAGGGCATTTCCAGGTATAAGGCAGAGAATAGTGCTGCTGTATTTACAGCTGCTCGATATCTGGAGTCCAGAGAAGAAGGAAGTCCTCAAGGGAAGTTAGCCAACCTGTGTTTGGGGGACAACCTGATGAAAATATTTTTAAGGGGGTGGGGGCTGTTGGGGATATCATTGAGACCAATGTTGCTTGCATAATTCCTGATCATTCTCTGATTGAAGTGGAACCCAGGGTGGACTGACAATATCAGGGAGGGAATACTGTGAACCTAATGGTTAGGCATAGTTCCCCTCCATTTAAAATTAAGAACTGGACTTTTTCGCAGTCCAATTTAGTGTGTACTGGTAAATCTCTTCCTAGGGGCAATGTGTTTAAACTGGCACCCTGGAATGTTACAGGGTTGAATTCCAATCTGACTGATCAAGATTGGCTGGATTTTATGGGGCAATTTGACTATGTTTGTATTCAGGAAACCTGGATGTTGGCACCTGATTCTCCTACTCTAACGATAGGGAAGTTTAAAGTTGATATTCATGGAGCCCAGAAGCTGGGGGTTTGGCCTTTTTGGTCTCTGATTGTATCTCTCAGTTCTTCTCTATCCTCTCATCAGATAGGGCAGAATTCCAAATTGGGTCCCTTCGGGTTACAGACCAGGTGCATTTGCTGATTATCAATGTGTATATACCACCCCAGTTATCTCCCTATTATAAGGAGGATGTATGGATTGTGCTGGAGGGGAGGATACTGGATCCTGAAGAAAAAGTTCCCCTTGCCCAGATAGTTTTGTGTGGGGATTGGAACGCAAGAACAGGGATGTTGGATGGTTTGGAGCCCTGGAGAGAGGACTCATGCAATGATTTGTTAGAAGAGATCCCAAATTGTTCTTCTAAAAATGGGGTGATGAATGAAAGTGGTCGCCGCCTGCTTGTTTTTTAATGTAAATTAGGCCTGGTGATGCTAAATGGAAGATTAAAGGGAGATGAGAGGGGTGAATTTTCTTATACGGGAATACAGGGACAGAGCCTTATTGATTATATTGTGACAGATTTTAGGCTATGGAGTAAATTGTATAGTCTATCCCTTGTCGAAAGGCTGGAAAGTGACCATAAACTCTTGGAGCTCCAGATAGAATGGGGGGTTACTCTGCCCCGTATATTTAATCAGGGTGATGGGCCTGCGAGTGTTATGGTTTGCAAAAAATGGGAACCCATAAAGTTATGTAGTATGATGTTCAGTTTACACCAATCTAGCGAACTTGAGAGTTTAACAGCTGCTTTTCTTCTGGAGGGTGATAAGGTGGAAAGTATAAATAAATTTGAGAAAATTGTTGACTACCTTATGGATAAGGTTTTAGTCACTAAAGCTAGGGCATCTTCGAACCATATTAAGAGCTGGTTCGATAAGGATTGCAGGGATTTAAAGTCCGTTCTCTCTGCTGTAAAAAGACAGTGGGTTAGGTTTCGTCTCCCTATTACATTCTTAAATACCAATATATAAGGCATCGGTATCATAGTCTGTTAAGACATAAGAAACAAGAATATTATGCTAAACGTTGGGCCATGTTGGCGATTAAGGCACGGCTACGGGATCATTGGGGCTTTGGGCGTTTATTAAACAGAGTCATGTCCCCATGGAGTACGCAGAGCTCCATTTTGGTATCGGAGGACGATTGGCAGTTGTTCTTCGGGGCTTTGTATTCGGCAAAGTCCCTACCATTGGAGGATCTGCGAACTGTAGCAGTCGATCAATGCACCGTTACAAGTCAAGAAATCAGGTTCTTTGAAGCTGATTTGGTTAAAAAGATAAGTGTGCTAAAGGCTGGTAAAGCTCCAGGCCCAGACTATATTTCAGCTGATATTTTATTAGTGGCCCCTCAATGGTGGGCACATATTCTTGTTAAACTGTATATCCTCATTGTTCAAGGAGCAGAGATTCCCTCAATATGGAGAGAGAGATGGATTGTCCCCATATTTTAAAAGGGAGAGAAAACTGCACCAGGTAGTTACAGGCCTATCAGCCTCCTGTCAGTAGTTAGTAAATTGTTTACTTCCACTCTGGTTCAACATCTCCAAGAGTGGGCAGATTATGGGAGGATTATACCTGAGGAGCAATATGGTTTCAGATCAACTAGATCCACAATGGAATGTGCCTTTGTTGTGTTGCAAGTTGTTTCTAAGTACTTGAGGATTAGGAATGGGAAGATCTATTTGGCTTTCATGGATTTTTCAAAAGCCTTTGATACCGTTCCAAGGGAGAGACTATGGGCAAAACTAAAAACTATGGGCATAAATGAGCAGTTACTTGCGCTGTTACTTCAGCTCCATACGAACAACCGGGCAAGAATTAAATGTGGCGCAGGAGCTATAAGCCATGTTTCAATCCCTATTGAAAGAGGAGTACGGCAGGGATGTGTCCTTGCCCCCCTCCTCTTTAATTTATATGTTGCAGACCTTGTTAAGTTTATTGAGAGAAGTTTGCATCCCCCTAGGATTGGTCTCCGTGACCTCTACGCCCTACAATATGCTGATGACTTGATTCTTTTCTCCCAGTCGGAGAGGGGGCTCAGGGCATCAATATCGGCACTTATGGACTACTGTGTACTCAATGGTCTGGAAATAAACTGTGCTAAATCAAAAATTATGACTTGGGGAAGACAGTGTAGGGTTTGGAGTTAGAAAATTAGGGATGCCGAATTTGAAGAGGTCAGATTATTTTCGTATCTAGGGGTTGTATTGGTGGCTAGGGGAACATGGTCGCAGCATGTTATGCAAAGAGCGAATAAGGCTAGGTGCACCACTAGAAGTAGTCTCAAGGCATATAGTGTTTCTTTTTTTTTTTTTTTTTGTATAATATTTTTATTCTGTTTTTCGAGTAACAATTATTAACAATTTACACACTTTCATCTCCTTTTGGTTGAGGACCTTGGTTACAGAATCGGTCCCAGCCTAGTATTGTTTTAGTGCGTCTTGTCACATTCCATATTCATATATCATTAAACAATTAACATTCCCTATATCTTTGTTATACAAATTGACATTTTAGGTTGGTTCATGTTAATTTCTTGTTCCAAGAGGCTCCATATGTTATTCCAGACGGAGTAAAAACTGTCGAGGTTTTGACGAAGTTCTGCCTGCACCCGCTCCATGGTGATGGTATGCCAAACTCTGTGGATCCATTTTTTGTAGGACGGCTTTTTTCTTGCTTTCCAATTGCACACTATTGTGTGTATGGCTGCCAATCGAAGCTGTTGGCAGGCTTGTGTCCTTTCCTGAATTATTTGCAAGTCGGGAAAGATGCCCAACAGTGCGGTGTCCGGTGTCTTTGGTATTTCACAGTTCGCCACTTTGTTCATTTGGGACCACACTTTATCCCAGAATTCCTTCACATATGAGCATTCCCACCAACAATGGAGCCATTTCCCTTCCTCTCCGCACCCCTGCCAGCACTCTTTAGGGTAATCTTTGTTCATTTTATTCAATTTGTATGGGGTGAGGTACATTCTGTAGATTACTTTTACCTGTGGTTCCAGTACTGACAACGAGTTTGATAGTTTTCTCATGTTGTGCCATACCTCATGCCTTTCTTTTTTTTCTACTTGTTTGTGGAGGTCCTTTTCCCACGCCTCGAAATATCCTGCATCTGGTAAGTGCATGATTACTTGCAACACTCTATATATTTTTGATATTTCATGTTTTCGCCCCTGGTCCCCGTACATCACCATCTCAAAGTCTGTTACCTTTCTATTCACTTGTGCTTTTGTCGTTTTGTGGCCGAATCTACTCACAATTTTGGCATATGCCCAAAAGTCGGGGGGCCCTTCTAATTTTTCTTTAATTGTTTCTATATTCATTATAGCTTCCCCCACAAAGAGCTGGGCAGCCCATTTTAGCCCTTTCTTTTCCCACTTCTCCGCCTCTTTTCGATTTATTCCCGCCCTCTTGCTCCATTCTCCAAAAATCGGGGTGTAAGGGGAGTTTTCTCTGTTTATTTCTATCTTATTACATATTGACTCCCAGACTTGTAAGGCCATACCTGCAAAGGGGTGTATCATAACAATTTTTTTATTTACTTTTTGTCCATCGGTAAGTATATTAACAAATTTATCTACTTGGCATGCTTCTTTTTCTAGTGTCAGCCAGTCCGGAATTGACTTTCCCTGGAACCATATCTTTACCCCTCTGAGGGCAGCTGCCCAATGGTATAACTTCATGTCAGGTAAGTGCTGGCCTCCATTATCTTTACTCGTGTACAGAATCGTTTTCCTTACTCTGGGTTTTTTTCTTTGCCAGAGGATCCTTGATATGGTTCTATTAATTGCCATAAAGTAATCGTTAGGCAGTTGGATCGGCAAGGCAAAGGAGGTGTATAGCAGCCTGGGAAGTATCAGCATTTTTATTAGATTTGTTCTACCTAGCCAAGATACCTGCAATTTTTTCCAATCCTCCTCTTTTCTCTTTATATTTTCTAACAAGGGGAGAAATTTTTTTTTGTATAAGTCCCTCCATTTTTTGGTAATTTGTACCCCTAAATATTTTATACTGTCCGTTTGGACTGCGAACGGGGTTGACTCCACTCTTTCCCTGCTAGTAAGTTTTTCTTCGTTGAACAACAGCATCTCAGACTTGCCTGCGTTCACTTTATATCCTGAGATTTTACCAAATCTATCTATTACTTCCATCAGTCTTGGTACTGACCGGGGCAGGTCCGAGAGGCTCACCATCATGTCGTCTGCATAGAGGGAGAGTTTAAATTCTTTATCTGTGACTTTGATCCCTTTGATTTTCTGATCATCCCTTATTGCCATTGCTAGGGGCTCAATAGCTATATTGAATAGTAAAGGGGATAATGGGCAACCCTGTCTTGTTCCCCTAGTTATGTTTATGTTTGCTGTGTGCTTACCCCCTATCATTATTTTAGCTCTCGGGGCTTTATATATTGTTTTTACCCACTGTAGAAAAGTGCCCGTGATTCCCATTCGTTTCATGGTCTCGAATAAGTAATTATATTCCACCATGTCAAAGGCTTTCTCCGCGTCTAGCGCCACTATAGCGGCTGGAATCTGCTTGGTCTTTACATGGTTTATAATATTCACGATTTTTCTTATATTGTCTATTCCTAATCTTCCTGGAATGAATCCTGTTTGGTCTGCGTTAATTATATTTGGAATAATCATCATTAATCTGTTGGCTAGTATTTTAGTAAACAGTTTTGCGTCCGTGTTTATTAGTGATATGGGCCGGTAGCCGCTGCACAGTTCTAAATCTTTACCTGGTTTTGGACATAGCGTAATTGTTGCATCGTAGAATGTGTCTGGCATTCTCCCTTGTTTTAATATGGAGTTATATACTTTTACTAGGAGTGGGGCTATTTGCTTGTTAAACGTTTTATAAAATTCTGCAGGATAGCCATCAGGGCCTGCCGCCTTGTTATTTGGTAATTCTTTTATTGTTTTTTGTACTTCCTCAAGACTAATTTCATTATTCAGGAATTGGGTTTCTTCTTTTGTTATTTTTTTAAATTTTACTTCATTCAGGAAATTAGTAATGTTGTCCTGCGCTGGTTTACCTGTTTCGTATATTTTTTGATAAAATTGAACAAAGCAGTCCTCCAATTCTTTTTCTTTTAGCATGGGTGCGTCTGGCTTGTTTCTGATATAGGGTATAGTCCCTTTTTGTCTCCTTTTTTTTGTCATCCACACCAGCGCCTTGTCTGCCTTGTTCGCCTTTTCAAAATAGAAAGCTTTTGTGTATCGTATTTTTCTGATCACAATTTCGCTTTCTAATAAATTAATTTGGCTTTTAATCGTGGCTATTTTAGTTGCATTGACCACTGGATTTTTGGATAGCTGTTTAATTAGTAAATATTTCTCACTAATTTGCACTTTTTTTTCTTTTTTTAGGTGTGCTCCCAGCGATATAAAGTGGCCTCTCATTACTGCCTTTGCCGCCTCCCACACTGTGGCTGCAGGGGTGTCTGGCTGCTCATTTATTTGTATATACTCCTCCATTCTTTCCTCAATCTGTTCTGTAACCCATTTATTTTGCAAATAAAATTGCTTTAACCGCCAGCTTTGTTGTTCTCCTTTGTTGTTTTTGTGTTGTTTTCCAGTTTCCAGCCCCACTGCGTTATGATCTGAGAAGGGGGTAATTACTATATACACTTCCTCACATTGCGGCAACATGTCCTGATTCACTAGAATATGATCAATTTTGGTTGATGTCTTGTGTGGATTCGAATAGTAGGTAAATTCCTGCGTGGTAGGGTGCTGCACCCTCCAAATATCTATCCAGTGGTATTTTTTAATCACTTGGACTATTCTGTTTTGTTGTTTTGATAATTTATTTTTTGTGAATAGATCTAGTTCCGATAGGGGAGTATTAAAGTCTCCCATCAGTATTGCCCTTCCCTCAATTTTTTCATCTATTCTCGGGATGATTTCTGCAAAAAATGCTGCAGTGTTAACATTGGGGGCATAAATGGTCCCTATCGAGTATATGTCCTGCCCTATTTTGCCCTTTATAAATAGCATTCTTCCTTGTTTATCTTTGTCTGTTTCTGTAACTTGCATTTTTATAGATTTTTTTATTCCTATCAGGACCCCCGCTCTCTTTTTTTCTCCGTTCGCACTGTATATTCTGTATTCTTTATTTGTGAATCTGACATTGTCTTTCCTTATTAGGTGGGTTTCTTGGATAGCAAATATGTCTGGATGCTGCTTATTCAAAAACTGCCATACCCTCCTTCTTTTTTGTGGGTTATTAAGCCCACATGCATTGACTGTGATTATTTTTAGCTGAGCCATTTATTATCTTTCCCTCTTATTTCTGTACCTCTCATATTTCTATTTTTTCCTTGTCTCTCACTCCGGTTCTGCCTGCCCTGTTTGCTATTGTATGCCTCTTTTTCCTGTGTTTGTTTAGTTACCAACCTATTTTGCCTTTTCTGTCCTTTTTTCCTAATCTCTTCTCTTTCCCTCCTTTTTTCCCCTCCCTTTCCCTTCCTCCCTCCCCCCCCTCCCCTAGCTCCTGTCCCCTTGTGGAGCGTCATGTCTAGTGGCTCTGTACCCCCCACTTGCCCTTTGCAACACCTCACCAACATTTTACATATATGCATATTATCGTATACTTTAACAACCATCATTAAACCTGCTTTATGGCATATAGTTCTTTATATTTTGTTCTGTTCCTCTCCCAAACTTGTGTTCCGGTTTTCTTCTGTTTTCTCTCCACCCCTGACTGTCCTTTTCTTTGCCTCTGTTCAGTTTGCAGACTTGTCTCTCAAGTTTTTGTTTTTAAATTTCTCCAGCTCCTCTTCCTTCATAAAGAATAGTCTCTTGCCCTCATAAGTGAATGTCAGCTTTGCTGGGTAGTATATCTGGGCCTTGATGCCTGCCTTGCCTAAGGATTCAATCTGGCTCCTCCAGGCCTTTCTCCTCTGAACTGTTTCCATTGCCAGGTCAGGGTAGATGGAGATTTTTGCCCCTTCAAATATTAGTTCTTTGCCTTTCCTCGCCTCCCTTAAGATGTTCTCTTTGTCTGAATATCTCAGTAATTTGGCAATTATTGCTCTTGGGGGGAGCTGATCTTTTGGCTTTGGCCTAAGTGAGCGATGGGCCCTTTCAATTTCCACTGAATGTAACATGGGGCTCCCTGGGAATATGTTCTTTAAAAGCTCATGCAGAAGCTCTGTCATTCCATTTTTTTCTTTTCCCTCTGGGACCCCCATTATGCGCAGGTTGTTTCTTCTAGACCTGTTTTCCAGGTCTTCTACTTTATTCTTTAAATCCTGCATTGCCACCTCTGCCCCTGTCACTTTTTGTTCAACATTATTCCCCCAATCTTCTTGGTCACTTATTCTTTGCTCTATTAAGTCCATCCTTTTGCTCATTCCCTCCACCTGACCCTTTAGATCTTCTAGCATATCATTTGTTTTGCTAATTCCGATTTTGTTAATTGCCAGATCTTTCTTTATGGATTTTAACAAGTCCAATACTTGCGTTTGGGCCTCTGTGTCTTCCTGCAGGTCCTTTTCTGTTGGGCCTGCCATTTTAGGCTCCCCCGCTTCTCCTCTTCTCGCACTACGGCGTGGAGTGCTGGGTCGCTCCAAATTTAAATTTTTTTCCCTTTTTTTTCCGGCGCACATGCCTTGTAAGTTACGCCGGGGTTCTGCAGCTTTTTGGGGGAGAGTTTAAGCTGTTTCAGGTGCGCTGTTGCATTAGGCCCGCTGGGAGCTCAGCCAAACATCACCTGCTGCCTCAGCATGCCCACGTGACTCCTCGCATAGTGTTTCTAGTGGAATTACCATATCGGTAATAAAGGTTTTCCAGGCCATGGTCCACCCGATGCTGACCTTTGGCCTGGAGCTGGTGCCCTCCCTAAACATTACCCACTTGGAGAGAATTCAGAATTTCTTTCTTCGTAAGGTATTAAAAGTGGATAACAGTGTTCCAGGGGCTGTGGCACGTGCAGAATTAAACTCGTAATCTATAGAACACTATGTCAGAATGTCTGTGGTTAGGTTCTGGATAAGACTACTGAGCCAAGAGCAAGAAACATTGCATACCCTCTGTCTGATGGAGGAACTTGCTCATGAGGGGCCTACAGCGTACCCCTGGATTAGGTATTTGGCTTCTTTGTTGAGGGACTTGGGGTTTTCTTTTGGATATTTTCAGGGTCAGCCCTTGGCTAAGGTTAAGAGGGAAATAGAACAAAGGTCAATTGATGTGGCAATTCAAAGGGACATTTCTGTGATCTCGGTTTGGAAAGTGGCACCTAATTTAGGCAAAGGGAAAGCGAGCTTCTATATGGAACCGTATCTAGATTTAATAACTAATAAGGCGCTTCTATACTCTTACGTGGTTCCAGATGCTGCAGACTGCAGTGATAGAAGGTAGGAGACAGGAGTTGCCCTATCATCAACAAACATGCTCCTGCCAGTTGCAGGAGATAGAGACTGCAGAAGACTTTCTCCTCGAGTGTCCCCATTATGAAGGACTCAGGGATACATGGTTGAGTCCACTTTTAAAGAAAGCACTTGTAGCTCCAGAGGATTCTTATGTCTATCTTTTGAACTTGACCCAGAGTGAGGATGTTATAGCAGTGGCGACCTTTTGTCTACTTGCTCAGAAGAACCTTGGTGGTGTTTGATAATCAACTGTGTCAAACGATGCTTAAGGATAAGCCCTAACGAAAGTGTGTTAATGATGAATAATTATTGGGAACTGTCTCTGGTCATTTGACTAGGTTTATATATTTAGTTCTGTCTACAGCCTAGTAGTGTTGATTTTTCTCAGTAAATGTTAATTGTTTACTTTTTAATTTGTACATTCAGGTATTGTAAAATTGTTGTTTTATTTCGGTTTTATTTATTGCTTTATTCTGGTTATTGGTATTATATTACTTTCTGATAAATGTATATTGATGTATAATGTGATTTTGAACATGAATTGAATGTGGATGTGGGTGATGTGACGTGAGGTGGGGGCCAAGCTGAAAGCCAGGCCGTCAATAAAATGTACTTACTTATTCAGCATTCCCAACATGGACAATCCTGAACATGTAGCAGGTTGTGTATGCTTCTTTACATATGACAGCTTCAGAGTATTCAGCTGGTAGCTCCTGGCTACCCATGAGTTGTGTGAATGTGGGGGATTATCAATCCTGGGGAGCAGCAAGGATCCCTGCCACTGCTCCTGCTGCTTGCTGCTCTCTGGACCAAAGGTTCCCCTTGAAGTGGGAGGCAGGATTGAGAAGCAGTGGAAGGGGCAGGTACACATGGGCCCCCAGACCTCTCTCTCGGCTACCACTTCTTCAGCTGCTGTTGCTCCTGGGAAGACTAGTTGTACGTAACTTTACAACAACTACGTGCAAGCAACTGTTTGCTCTCCATGGTGTGCCTGTGATGATGGGCTCACTGCCCCCGTGTGGGGTGCACAGTTACAATGTAGCGACTAGGCCCTGGGAAATTAGTGGCTGTGATTAGATGTTATGGTAATCAGAGTCTTTTGAGTGGCTACCATAATATCTAAAAACACCCATAGTTTGGGAAGCCATGCTGTGGAAAATGGGACTTGGGCTGAGTGGGTCCTATCATTGATTGGCCGGTTAGTTTCAGGGAGTTGGACTGGACATTACATTGGGTGATTTCAGACGTTACGGGGCCCATTGGCCCCGTACCGAAATCACCAAATTCCTTCCCCACTGGGATCACCCCATCACGCCACAACAGGCGTGCCGGGGGGATCCCGGCGGGGAATTGGGGAGGGGGCGGGGCCGCGCGGTGCAACGTGCGGCCGCACGGCCCTGCCCCCTCCACGCTCCCCACTGCCCGCCCTCTGGGGAGACGGGCGGGCGGCGGGGTCAATGCGGCGGCCGCGTCGGGCCGGATTCGCCATGGCCCAGGGTCCCGCCGGTGATCCCGGGCCGTGGCGCCCGACCAGACGAGACGCCGGGGTTCACCTCGGCATGGGATTGCATTTGACACGCGGCAGCCTCCGGTCCCGCCGCTTCGGCCGCTCACGTGTTGAATGCAATCCCATGCCGTGGTAACATCTGGGGGGAAACATCCGTTTCCCACAACAGACGTTACGCGATCACAGTCACCATGTGGAATTGAGCGTTGTTCACTGTGATCTCGTAACGTCTGAAAATACCCATTAACTCCATTTATACGTTCATGTTTAAAACAGCAGATATCTTTAACATCTCTTGTCAATATGAATATAGAGAACTTTCAGAAAGCTGCAACAATTTAGATTTTATAACCATTCCAACTGTGATATATTTCATGTGTCATGAACTAAAACCATATCTGAGTCTATATAAAGTTCAGGCAAATTGATTCATTTTTCACATAAGTGTTAAAAATGGTAACAGCTGAAACCACTTAGATTCATAACAATGCTCTGCTTTTATTCATCACAGCTGTTCTTTTATGATACCTGATCCTAGACATAATGGTATTATGAATGGGGGCTGTATGCAAAGCTCAAAGCATATGCTATCACGGGGAGATATTTATTTTAGCAGTGTGAAAAACTGCATTATTGTCTTCAGATTCAAAGTCTACAGATGACTAACTCCCTTTCCTTTGCTAAATACAGTGATGCTAATTGTAATGTACTACAGATGCAATCTTAACCCTAGGGAAATCAATGGCACTAGCACTATTGAAATCAGTGGGGAAAGCTCTATTGATTCCAGCAGGATGTTAAGATTCAACCCTACATTTCTTCAACAATTTTGTCTACCTCCTCAAAAAAGAGGATGAAGAGGAATTAAAGTAGATTCTCTCATCTCATTTTAAGCATAGCAGCCCAATTCTAAAAGTGCTCTGACAGTACAAGTCCTGTTAAAATTAATGGGGTTTGCATCAGCAAAGTGCTTTGAGGATTGGGCTATAAATCTGCAGTTCTAAAACCAACTGCTCCAGAATAATCCCATACATAGTTTTAGGACTACAGCCTAAGTGTATAATAATTTAAAATGAAATTACATATAATTTGGTTACATTAAAGGCAACCTGTGAAGGATTTCACTAAAAACTGAACTTGTGCTATTTTTGGGTTCCTTATCACATGGAATAAAGCCCTGAAAGGTGTAATTTTCAAGTTTACTTATTTTAATGTCAACATGCTGAGGCCAGGAGGTGTGGAAATATATGTTAAGGCAGAAATCATAAACCTTAGCTCTACCCCTTTATGCATGTACATTACAATAAGCAATTAGGTGAGCACAATATTTCTTAAATAATATATATTATATATACATTTTTCTACAACCTTTGGTGCCAGTCCAAGGGAGTATTTAAGTATAAGGCCGGCTCCAGGTTTTTGTGGACCCCTGGGGGACAAAGTATTAGTGGGCCCTGCTTTTTCCCTGCCCTCTTGGAGCTGCTGAGTCCTCCTCTAACCATGCCCCTGCTCCACCCCTTTCTCTCTCCATGCCTTTCTCCTTTAGTTCTACGCCTTTGGAACCACCCCTTCCTCCACTAATGATCTGCTTAACTGACCCTATGGTCTCTGTATTTGTATAAATTAGAACCAAGAATAGACTTTGGAAACATACAGATATTAACATACTGATATACTAACTCACCCCCTGAGAAATCTATATTGACAAGCCAGGTTGGCAGCTGAAAAAGAATCTTCAAGAACAAGAACATGAAATTGAGTGCCAGAAAAAGAATTTTGCCACACCATACTTTCAGAACCAAACCAGGAAGGAGAAACCTGCACTGGGGTTCTCATTTACACTGTAAATGAAGAACATTCCTTATGTTAACATCTGAAAGAGCTTTGAACAACAACAAAAAACCCAACAACCATAACCATCATCACCAGCCAAGAACGTATCTATTTAAAACCCTTGTTTGTGTGTTTTTCAGAAAGGCCACAAGAATAACCAGTACAGTGAAGGAGGTTGCTGTCACAATCTGAAATTGTGTACACTCAAGGCATAATCCTTCACTTATTGAAATAAAAGGTAAAACTGTAATTGATTTCAGTGATGGAAAATTATCCTGTATGAGTGCAAGAGCTGATATACCAGTACTAGAGCTGTGTAGACCAGCTGAAAAGGATTTCAGAAACCATTCCCTCTCCCCTTGTCTCCACTCCCTGAAATGGTGCCTGGGAAAGAACTCTTCTGAGTTTCAAGTGAGAATTCAGAACCAATCCCATCAGGAAACAAAAGGGTAGAGTCCAAATCAATAAATTAGACTTAACAAGCTGTATGTTGTTTAAGATTAGGCCATACTTTACAGGCTGTTTTGGTTTATGAAGGCCACAACCAAGCTTTTCTGTTCTTTTATCCCATGCACTCAGTTGTGTAGGACCTGACTGAGTCAACAAGTGCGCAATGTAAATATGCAATGCAGCCAATCCAGGACAGGAACCCAGCAGGGCCAACCACATTTATTTCCTCCTTAACCTTAGTATCCACCAATCTCCACTCCAGGAGCCAGCTGCTGCCACAAGAGCGGAGCTCCGCTCTCCTCCCCTCCTTCACCTTGTCTCCTTGGCCTTCAGTCACCCCTCACACCATGCTGCAAAGCGGTGGCTGCAGGATCACCTTCCCTGTCAGGCAAAAGACAGCACACTGGGCTTCTCTCCCTATCGTCTCCAGGCTGCCAGGAGGGGAGGAAGCCCCAGTGCTGCTGGCAGAGCCAGGAGCGGGGGGAGCAGCCCCTGTCAATGCGGGGGGAGTGCTGGGCATGGAGCATCAGAAGGTGGCTGCTTCTTCCTGTCCCACTCATCTCCACTCCAGCCATAATGCGCCGCATCACTCCTCGTCTGCTGCACTGCCTTCCCGCATGCCCAAAAGCTGAGGAGGATGTGAGTGCCTCCCGGCCCTCTCTCCTTCCAGTACACAGTGAAAGGGGAGGGAGGAGGAGCAATGGAACCCTGATGCTGCTGGCAGCATCATCTGAGTAGCCAGCCAGTCAGGGCCAGCCCCATGCATGTGCCACACGTGCAGCTAAACATGGCACCCTGGCCAGCTGGGGCCCCGTGCTTGCCTGGCTGGGCGGCAGGCTGTCAGCTTCTCCCCCAATAAGTTCTTCTGCCTCCCATCCCTCACCTGCCTCTGCCTCCTAGTAGTGCTCCAGCAGCAGCAGCAGCCCACACCAGGACACCGATTGGACTGGAAGATAAAGCTGTTTGTTTACAAACAACTTCTCCCCATGTGAGTGATCAGAAGGTTGTTGCCTTGTAAAGAAGGTTCTTCGAGATAGCTCTGAACATTTTCACAACTGGGTTGTGCATGCTCACCCTATTAAAATAATAGTCCACATGATGGTCTCGAGCTCCTCTAGTATACAAAACACTCTCCCCCCCCAGAATGACAGTTCCTTCAAACCCTTTCCAGGAATATAAGAAAATTCCATGCGAGGCTGGAAGGGTGGGTGTTGTGAGAATGTTCGGAGCCATCTCAAAGAACCTTGTTTACAAGGTAGCAATCTTCTGTTCTTCTTTGAGTGGCTCCTCGCAGGCCATTTTTACATGGCTCCACCGGGTGGGGGTCCGTGGGTGCACCGGTATGTGGGCGGGACGTGCACACGGCTGCACACGCATCCCCACTCACCCCTCACGCATCCACACCCACGGAGTAACCGCCGTTTCCTCCAGTTGCTCCGTGCGTGGGGACAAGTGGAGGGGTGAGTGGGGATGTGTGTTAGACAGGCACATATGCACGCCCACTTACCATGGGCACATGCACCGCATCATTCACACGGGGGTCCCCCACCCATGAACACGCAGAAATCTGCATGTTCATGGGTGGGAGAGGCCCGTGTAAAAAGGGCCACATTCTCACAACTGTCTTACTTATACTATCTTAGGGATAGGATTATATCAACCAGTGTTATTTTATTCTTATATTTTTATATTCTTATTTGTCTTATGTCTCACCTAATTGCCTTCGACCCTTCTCCCTCACTACC
>QEPC01008452.1:2270023-2297089 GCA_003113815.1 Sphenodon punctatus | reverse complement strand
CACCCCATAACCAGTTCATTTGCATCCCCCCCCCCCACATATAATTAATTCATGCTGCCTTGGGGGCAAAAATTAAATGGTTATGGGTGGGGGGCAGCGTGAATTGATTATATGGGGGGCAGGGATGCAAATGAACTGGTTATGGGGTGAGGGCAGTGTGAATTGATGATGGGGTTACAACTGAACTGGTAATAAATATAATATAATATAATATATATCTTTTCATGGCATAAGGCGCTTGGCATAAGGCTGCCTGCATCAAGAAAAGGACTGGGAAGGAGCGTGGGGTGTTGGCTCCCTGGTGCTGAGACCCTGGGAATCCTCCCCACTTGCATCCACCCTGCAATACCACTCTGCTGTCCCTCCCCTGCAGGAAACCATCTTTTACAAAGGGAGCTGCCCCTGTCTGCACCTTTCTTGGTGCAGGCAACAAAGAAGCAGTTCTTTGCTGTCCTTATTGCATCTGCAAGTCATGTCCAGCTGAGCTTTTCCGGGTGGTGAAAGGTTTGGTCAGTCCTGCCTGTCTCTGCCTGGACCTGGAGCAATCCAGTGACCGCTGTGACCGGTTTATCGAGTACTTTGTAGATAGGATCGCTCGCATTCGCCACGATTTCGGTTCCACAGTTATTGCAGAGGATCATCTTGGGGCTATGGATGCCCCGTCCTGTCCTGTTTTGTGGGATCAGTTTCAGATGGTGGCATCTGCCGATGTGGAGTCCTTGTTGGGATCTGCTCGTGCCACTACTTGTGAGCAAGATCCATGCCCGTCCTGGGTGGTGAAAGCTAGCCAGGAGACGTTACAGCCGTTACTGGCTGGGGTGGTTAATGCCTCCCTTCAGGAGGGCAGGGTGCCTCACTGCCTAAAGGAGGCTGTGGTTAGACCCCTGCTCAAGAAACCATCTCTTGATGCTGACGCTCCAGCCAGTTATCAGCCGGTCTCTAACCTTCTCTTTTTAGGGAAGGTTATTGAATGTGCTGGGGGCTGCCTCCTTCCCCAGCCTTTTGGGCCCAGGTGGTGGCAGCAGCAGGAGCCCTGAACGCTGCTGCTACCCTCCCCCTCCTTTAGCCTGTCTGGCAGCATTCCTGATCGGGCCGGGATGGGGATAGGAGGCCAGCGGCAGTGCTTGGGGCTTCTAACGAGTGGGCTGGGCTAAGTGAGGTGCTGGGGGTTGCCTCCCTCCCAACCCTCCCCAGCCCACTTGGACCCAGTAATTTGCCTGGCTACAGTGTGAGTCCCTCACAGGGTGGGTGCACCTAGGTGACGCAATCAACCCAGCCGCTCATAGTCTCCAGCCTGGCTTGGGCTGTGCTGTTGTGGCCACTCCACCGCTTCCCTGTCAGATGGGTGAGTCCCAGGGTGGGCGCCTCTGTGCACCGCTTCACCCCCCAGGATCCTCTCCACCCCTCCTCCCCCTCGGATCCCCAACTCACAGGCAGTTCCACGTGCTTTGCATGG
This sequence comes from Sphenodon punctatus, assembly GCA_003113815.1. NCBI lineage: Eukaryota > Metazoa > Chordata > Lepidosauria > Sphenodontia > Sphenodontidae > Sphenodon > Sphenodon punctatus. The sequence goes on along the minus strand of QEPC01008452.1, from coordinate 2,295,633 downwards.
AATCTCTTCTCAGTGCGAATCCTCTCCCCCGCACATAATTTCTAAGCCAATCAGTGGTGCGTAGAAACTTCTGATTGACTGGCGCACCTGAAGGGAAATTCTGGTGGGGGAGGATATTCCACACTGGGAATAGATTGCTGCGGGAAAACTGTGAATCGCGGTCCTGCGTTTCACACAGGGCCATGACTAGACAGACATTATAACATACAGGGTGCAATCCTCAACCAATAAAGTCAATGGGAGCCAAGGTACTGACATCAATAAAGACAGGATTGCACCCACGTATAATGGAAAGCATTATGCAAAGACTTACAGTTAATTTACAATTTTAAGGCTGCAATTCAGAACCCACTGAAGTTAATGGCAACTCTCCCATTAAGGGTGTTTTTAAATGATCAAGCTTGGGGGGGGTTGGGCCGCTGAGTGGCACAGCTACAGAGCAGCCACTCAAGTGGATGAATGGGAAGGGATTCCAGTGGGCAGCTCCCAGTGTGGCTGCCGTGTCAGCTGCCTTGCACTCCCCTGCCACGCACCATGGGGGAGAAAGAAATGCACTGGGCTGGCCTTTTGAAACTGACATGTCCTGGCCATGAGCACTGGGGAACTGGGCTCTCCAGAGGTCATGGCCAGTTCCTGTGACTTGCAAAGGCCATGCCCCTCACCCACAGTGCCTCTGAGTGGAGACCTGCCTAATCGCATGGGTGGCTGCTTCAGGTCATATGGGTAGGGGATGTATGGGTTCCTGTGGCCACACTTTTTTTGCTTGCCCCCCACAGGGCACTGAGGATTTTTTGGCAGTGCCCCATGAATGGGTGCTGTGTGGCTCACAGGAGCACGCATCCCCCTGCTCCACCTTCAGATTGGCAGTTGGAGGAGTGGTTACTAGGTGGTCATGTGTGGTAGCATGTCATTTGAAAACTGCCTAACTTTAGTTGGGGAGGACTGCACCTAAACTCTTTCAGAAAGGCAAATCCGCTCCCAGCTTTTGTTAAATGTGGGGTGAGTCCTTAGGCTGTAATCCTGACTCCAATTAAGTCAATAGCAAGACTCTCATAGGCTTTAATGACAGAGGATTTTCCTCCGTGCAGAAAGAGTGACAGTGGAACATGACCAAGGGAACAACCCTCCGCCATTAAAGTCAATGAGGTTTTTGCGATTGATTTAAGTGGGTGAACAATTATGCACTAAGGGTGCAATAATCTGTGAGAAAAGTGATGGCACTAACACTTCATACATGTGTAAATCCCATTGAAGTACTAGCTCTTGTGCTATCCACTTGAAGGACTGCCCTGTAAGGCTCTGACCCTCATGCTGTACTGACAGAAGCTCCTTTGAGGATCAGAGTCTAAAAGGCTTTATTCCTGAAACCATTTATACTGGAGGAAGCAAGCACATTCTCTAATATGGCCTTAAATATACATTTGATGCCACTCTATAAGGTCCCAGTCCTGCAAAGATTTGTGTGCTTCCAACGTCACACTTTGTGAGGTTTGCCAGGTCAGAATTAACTGGCAACTCTTGTGATTATGGTGTGTCTTGTGTGGAGGGTTATGAAATGAGGAATATTTTATTGAAATAGGGATACCTGGTGACTCTGCGTCCCGTGCTACTCACTCGTTACTCTGGCTTCTCAGAAGCAGCACCATGAGGCTTACTGCTGGAGCACAGACCCAATGTACAATGCAGAACTTGTCAGTTACCCTGCTTCACACTGGGGCTGCATCCCTCCAGCTTTTCCCCAGAGGGTGTTTTTAAACTAGCAAGGGGTGTGTGTGTGTGTGGCCACTGAGAGGCACCGCTGCAGAGCAGATGGAGTGAGTGGGGAGGGATTACAGTGGGTGGCTCCCAGCCTGACTACCTCAGCAGCTAACCCCACCCTCCCGTCATGGACTATGGAGGAAGCACACCAGGCTGGCCTTTGAAATGGACATGTTCTAGCCGTGAGTGCTGCGGAACTGGGCTTCCCAGCACTTGCGGCCAGTCCATGCAACTTGCAACGGCCACCCACTGTGCCTCTGAGCAGGGGACCTGTCTGCTGGCGTGGGTGGCTGCCCCAGTTCATATGGGCAGGGGATGCATGGGTGTCTATTGCCATGCTCTTTCTTGGTTTGCCCCACATGGGGCACTCTGGCGTTTTTGGCAGTGTACCATGAGTGGGTGCTGGTCAGCTCACAGGAGCATGCATTACCCTGCTCCACCTTCAGCCAGGCAGACGGATGAGTGGTTACTGGGTGGCCATGCAGGGTAGCATCTCATTTAAAAGCACCCAGTGGGTGAAAACAGACATAATACTAACTCCACTTTAACATTTCTTATGCATGTTGCAGGGCTGTACTGGTGCCCTATGCAGCCCTGCAACATGCATAAGAAATGTTAAAGTTAGCATTATGTCTGTTTTCACTCAATGACTCCAGGTTTTGACCCAGTTGTCAGGCTCTGGGGGAAGCCCCAATTCCCCCATACGCTTTGGATCAAACAGGAGTATCTGTAACCAACCTGGAGCAATTGGGGCGTCCGGGCATAGGTACGTCAGAAAAGGAACAGGCCACAACCTCTCCATCCGGGTCTCTCACTGCGCATAGCTCCGCCCCCTCTCCATTAATCCCGCCTCCGCCTGCGTTCCGCTAAGGTGTCCCCTTTCCTCCAGTCAAATCGAGCGAGTCCCAAACCGCTCCGCCTCTGTGCGCGTGCGCGGCTCTAGCTCCCGACAGATTTTCTTCGGAAGCTTCGCGAATCGAGTGACTATTGCTCCCGTCGGCGCAAGGCTCCTTTCTCGCGAGAGTTTTGCGGGCGAAGGGCACTCCCGAGACATCCGGGTCTCCTGTTTTGTAGTCGAGTGTGTGGCGGGCCAGCGGCACGAAAATGGCGGTAGAGTCCCGCGTTACTCAGGAGGAGATTAAGAAAGAGCCCGAGAAGCCCATCGACCGGGAGAAGGTACCCTGGGGCGGGGGTGGTCGGGGGGGGGCACTGTTTATGGCCGAGCTCCCCCTTTCGCGCAGTTCCCGGCACTGAGTGTCTCCTCTGTCCGTAGACCTGCCCGCTGCTCCTGCGAGTCTTCACCACCAACAACGGGCGGCATCACCGCATGGACGAGTTTGCCCGCGGCAACGTGCCCTCCAGCGAGTTGCAAATCTACACCTGGTGAGTGAGCAGCGGAGCCGCCCTGCCCCGCATCCTTGTATTTCCTGGGAGCCCGCGTGTCTGGTATGGAATCACTGGTGAAGCTGGCGACTCCTTTGTTTGTACGCTCGCCTGAATTCGTATTCAAGCTAGGCTTAAACGGCCTAAGGAAGCTTTTTTACTTACCTTTACTTTTGCATGCTGGACAGAACAGCTGTTAACAAAAGCAGCTGTTTCCCGTGGCGTGTTGGTTGGTAGCTCAGCTGGGCCCTATTAGGGCAGAAGGTTGGTCAAGCAAACCATTCAAGAACCTGCTAAAACACCTGTAGATGTTAAACTAGGACTATTTACAAAGCCTGCCTTTCAACGTGGTTGGCTATAAGTGCGCTGTATTGTGGGTGTGTGTATATGTATGTTTTCACACAAACGGCATGTAAATTGCCTTGTCAATACTTGTTTATCGGTATAACGCCCTAGTGTAAATGAAGTTACACCAGAACAAAAGATTACACCAGTGTAATTGTCACTGCTAGGGTGCATGCCAGTAAAAGAATTGCCTCCCTAGAAGAAGTAGTTCCACTGCATGCAGTAAAGGCTTGGCTAGGGTGGAGATGCAGACTTAAGGACTCTCTTGTCTAAAACTGAAACAGCTTTCTAGTGTAAATGTACTTTAACACTGAAATAAAAAATGCTTCACATACAAAAGTAGTCCTAAATCTAAATTGTAACAAGCATAGGTGGTATTGATTGCCTGTCGTGTGTAGGTTGCTTAAGACCTGTTCGCTATGTCTAGTTCCCTTACTTGTCCTGAGAATGACAAGATGTCAAAAAGGTTGTGAATGTGAGATGGAAAGAGATTGGTTTTATGAACAAGTTGGGTACCAGTACACTCTTTTTTTCTTTTTTTTTAAATGGGGGTTATGGACCCAGTCGTGCTCTCATTGATTCTTGAAGAGATTTCCCTTAAGTCAAATCAAGTTGCAAATGTAAATATGTTGCTTCCCTGCCTGGTTGCAGCTTTAGGCTATGATCCACAAATCATTGATTTTTTTTATAGCCCCATTGTAGCCCAGAGGGTTTTACTGGAGTTACTCTGGAGTGAAAGTGGTCTGTGTAGCTCTAGAAGCCATCTTAAGGTGGCTGCTGGTTCCCTCTGTTTGGCATAACATAAGCTTTGTGTTTGGAACTAGAGAGCCAGGGTTCTAAGTCATGCATAAGCTGCTCTGAGCCTCAGTGGGAAGGGTGGTGTATAAATTTGAATTAATAAATATGTTGTTTGTTCTAGTCAAGATGGACAAAGGGTTGTTTCTGCTCTGCTCCCCGTTCTTCAGTTTAGAAATCCAGATCTAAAAATAGGACCAAAAAGGCCTAGGCATTACAGGAGTATAGTCTCTGGCAATCGAACACTTCAGATATAAAATAATTAAATAAAAACTTAAAGTTAATCTTCTGAAACATTAGTATTTTCTTATACAAAATAACTTCTTATCCTGCTTATGAATATTAACCATTTGTCTGCTCTAAAGTGTTTGTTTAATAAACGGAAGCCCTAAACCATATGTAGTTGGGCACTGTAAATATGTTTTGAAACAGATCATTTGAAATTGGGAATCCTGTCTGAGACATTGTACTGAATGTAGTGTTGCTTTCTTGTAATCTAGGATGGATGCAACTTTAAAAGAGCTGACGAGTTTAGTTAAAGAGGTCTACCCAGAAGCACGGAAGAAGGGTACCCATTTCAACTTTGCAATTGTTTTTACAGATCTTAAAAGGCCTGGTTATAGGTAAGTGGTATTCTTTTCCTGGATTAGTAGGACTTTGGTTTGTGAATTATTATTTGCCAGCATGAGCTTTAAGTTTCTGAGATTTATTAATGAAGTTCTTCATGAGAGCAGAAAGCATGGTATGGTGACTGTTGTGATAGCTTTTAAATCTCTGACCACTCTTCAGTTCTGTTGATGAGGGTGAACAAGTGCTTGTCTAGGGATGCTGGCCTACCATCAAGTTAGAATACATGCCTGCATTTTAGCAACAAGACTTGCCTACTACTTGGACAGCTTCAGACTGCTGGTACAGGGAGTGATTAGATTTTCTACCTAATAGCTATTAGTAATGTGACTTATCTGTTGTAATATACTGTTTTGCATTGATGTCTTGGTTTTTCTGAAGAGTTAAGGGAGTACAGTGTCCCTCATGCTTATTGGTTATAATACTTACATATTTGAGTTCCTGTTAACTTGGCAGGCAGTTTTTCTTTTTCCGTCCCATATTCTACGCAGAGCTATGTTTTAAAGTAACTGCTTAAGCAGATTAGAGAGAGGGTGGCTGCCATGTTGGTCCCAAATGTAAGAGATGGAGATGAAGTAGTTCACCTGAGACTTCTTAATCAGTGTCATGCCTGTGGAGGCTTGATTAAAAACATAAATGGGGTGTGTCTTATCTTGTAACATGAGCTGTCTGTAAAGTGTGTAAGAGAAACTGATTACATGTCTTCAGACTGTTAAGGTAGATCCTATCTGACCTTAAATGGTATGACGGGTTAGAGAGGGAAATAACTTTGACTTCACTTCCTCCCAACAGGGTGAAGGAGATTGGCAGTACAATGTCAGGAAGGAAGGGCACAGATGATTCCATGACGTTGCAGTCTCAGAAGTTCCAGATAGGAGACTACTTGGACATAGCAATCACTCCTCCCAATCGAGCACCACCCCCTTCAGGGCGCATGAGACCATATTAACATCACTTTCTGTAAAAGACTATTTTCAACTTGTTGATATGTTCTGTTTGAAAGAAACTTGCTTGTTAGCACAAAAGAACACTGAAAACATTAAGCCTTGGAAGCTATTTTTAGACCTGAATTTTACTGTGCTTGTTTAGAAGAGAGCACTCTTTAGCTGCTTGAAGATATGTTTTTCCCTAGCTTGGCAAGTGTGTAAGTAAAAGCATCCTGTTTCAAATTTTCTGTAAAGTGTCCAGAATGTCAAAGTGCTCTTAACTTGGAACTGCATTGTTTAAAACAAATATATTGCTGTGCCACCCAAAACTTAGTCTGAGTTTAAAATCTTAAATCAGCTCTGTACATATTTAATGTAACCATTGAAGAGAAATTGGAATGTATAGTGAGGTTAGATGGCTTCCTTTTCCAGCCTGCAATGGATTCTACTCAGCTTGGAGTCAGTGGGCATCTTTTTGTCTACTACAGCTAACTGTCAGGCATTTTAAAGGCAATTAATTTGAGCTCTGTTTGTCTCCCAGCACAAGCTTTGGTTGCAGTGGTATGCTCATGTTTCCCAGTTTTGAGATGGAATTCAGATATATTTGCAACCCAAAACTTAGCATCTCCACGTCTCAATGTTTGTTTCGGTCATGTCTGGTATGATCAGAGCTAGCCGACTTAAAATATCAATGTTACATACCACAGTCAAATGTTACTCTACTAGGAACCACATACTTCAGTGATCAAGCAAACAGATCAGCCAAGAAGCATAGCCATTTAAGAGTAAGCAGTTCCAGTAAACTTAGCAAACAACTACCAATCACAAGCTTCTGCTGGAAAAACCTTTATCTGAAAGGCTATAAAATGGTTAAAACATGTATTGTCAAGTATCCACTACGCTCTTTATAATAGGTGGTGTTAAGGGTTATACCTATCAGCTAGCAAATTGGAGCACAGTAACAACTGAAATGGTTGGGCTTGCTCTACCTGGGGTTGCTGCATTTGCTAATGAGACAAACCCCAACTGACCCATGTTGGGGACTGTAAGCCTCATACCACCTTCCAGTGTGATTATTTTAACACCCCATTGCACCACCAGATTTATCTTCACAGGGTGCTGCTCTTACAAAAAGGGATCTTTCCGCACACTCCTTGCAGAAGTGTTTGGCCAAATCCAAGGTTCCATTCACAAGTACAAATCTATAGCTATTTCTAATTTGGGGTGTCCTTAGAAAACTTGCTTAGGTTTGGCTACCTAAGAGATACATAACCAGTTGTAGCAAATGCCTGTATGCGCACCAGTTTTAAAGTATAGGAAAGCTTTATTTAAAAAAAAAAGTTAAAATAAATGGTTCAGACATACAGGAAACTGTCTTAAAACCATACAAGCTGAATACACCTTTTATAGTTCCTACTTTTACATCTCTCTATGTTTCCAGTTTATCAAAGTCCTTTGAAATAGCAACATGTAGATACATCTATTCTTCCCAAGCTGAGTTCTTGACTTATACAGACCAGTTAGTCATATGACCCATTTCAGCGGTAATCCGTTTTGTCCAAAGCCCCCTTCTCACAGTTGCTCTCATTTCCTCTTCCCTGGAAGCTTCTGGCTAAACCTATTGTTCCAAAGTTAGTAGTCCCTGTGTTGTAGATTGCTCCAATTGTCTGTACCAAAGTTACATTCATAACCAGGGTTTCTAGCTTTCTCTGCCAAAACATTGGAAATTCTCTGGGGTGGAAAAACCCTAAATTCTGATTTAAAACACCTAAACTTGTGTTTTCAGCTATTAGTGTTTATTGCAAATTCATTTTTTTGTGGCAATCTGATGCACTGGTGACCACTGCTACCCAAACAACAATAAAACAGTGGGGGTGCCATTCCAACGCCCTCCTCCCTGCCAGCCCCAGCATAACTCTGCTTCCCCACAAGCCAGACAGCTGTGTTCTGCCAAGTCTCTTCTCTCAGCCTCAGGCACGCACCAGTACCTACATAGCGCTTCTGCCCTCCTTTCAGCTGCTGCTGCCGCCACCAATAAGTTTTTGCAGGTGGAAATCTCCCTAGTAAAACCTGGAAATCTGTTTCTCTCTAGTTTTCTGTGCTAAACAGAAAACCAGGAACCCTGTTCATAACCTAGAGTTTATAAATCTGATCTGTAATACTTAGTTGTTTCATGAGAATTAATATGACACTGAACATGGCTGGTTTACATACATATTAAAATGACAGGAATGCAGCTTTTTTCAAAATCCTAGAATATGAGCCTGGATTATTAAATTAATGCTCTGTTTGCCATGAGGCACACAATTCACACAGGGTCTCAAATGGGTGTGCTATTTACCTACTAAACCCCCACATTTCTGGTAAAATGAAACTAATTTTAGAACAGACAGGAATTCTAAATACACCTTAGCTGAAACCTGGGTGGCTTGTGTCTACCTTCTGTTGGCTTAATATTCTCCCACTTTGTACGGTATTTCTTCTACATTTGCAAAAGTGAAAGTATCCTTTATGGTATTAAGATACTTGAGACTATAAATGGTTTGGGGAGCCTGTTGGAATTGCTTTGGTAAGAAATACGTTTCTTTGCTTTTAGAAAGCTAATGTATGTGAACAGTGCAAAATGCTTAAGCTCTCTATGTAGCACCACAGACAGCCTTATTGTAACTAATATTTTCCTCCAGCTGAATGCAAGGTGGTTATTATTATAAACATTTATATAGCGCCAGTTGTGTGACCTGGTGCTGTACAGAACATAGAAATAGACACAGTCCCTGCCTATGGCTTACAATCTAAAAGACCAGGAGGGAGAGACGGAGAGGGGACAGTGGGAGCTTTTTCAGTGTTATTTTCATCACAAGAATCTTCTACAATACTATTGCAACAAGAGATTAAAGTAACCAGGCAAGCAATTACTCTTGCCTTAACAAGGAATGAAAATTTCAGTGCAAGGTCTGGAGATTTGTCAGACAAGTCAATGACAATAGCTATGCTACTGAAACAATTCTTTAAAATGAGGTGACAGCCAAGCTAAATTACCAAAAGAAAGGAGAATCTGAAGGTTTTCACAGCCACTTTCTTCCCTTGGCCCTTTTGTCTAGACATTACAGCAGATGAGCTCAGCTGAAAGATGCTGCATTCATTTAACACAATGACATGAATTGTAAAAGAACCTGCTTCCAGCACAAGTCATTCCTAGCAAAAGTTTTCAATAGAGTAGACAAGTAGTTTAAACCAGGCTCATTGTGTTTGAGCAGCACAGGATATTGAAAACATTTAGTATTCTTCTATAGCACCCCCTTCCATGGCACTCAGCACTTTTTACATATAATAAACAAACAACTTTTAATCCTCACAACCCTGTGAGGTAGGTTAGGCTGTGTAGGGCTAGGTTCAGATAAACATGAAAGAACATCTTAGCCTAGGCAAAATCTTTTTTGCAAGCAATTAACAGAAGCTATTAGTAGGATTTGAAGTTTCATATAGTTTTGCATTATACCATGGTGCTCTGCTGCACATTATTTATTGAAACAAAAACATTTTCTGTCTCAGCTGGTAAAGGCAGCAGTTTGGAACATATTATAAACATTTATATAGCGCCAGTCATGTACCTGGTGCTGTACAGAACATAGAAATAGATGCGGTCCCTGCCTGTGGCTTACAATCTAAAAGACAAGGAGGGGACAGTGGGAGAGAGAGGGGAGAAGACAAACAAACATTCAAGCGGATGCGAGGTCTCAGGTGCGTATGCTTGCTTGGTTACAATCAGGTTGGTTGCAGCAGTCTGCAGAGGAGGGCAGACAGTAAGTATATGGGGGAATGACTAGCAGGCATTGGGAAAGGCGGTACTTCCTATCTAGTTCTACAGCTGTTGGAAAGAAAGTATGCTCTGAGGGGTTGTTGGGATTATGCTAAAGTATATACTTCCCATTCTTAAGCCTCTTAAGTGTTGTCTGTATAGTTCTTAATGATATAGGCAAAGCTGTTCCCCCTACTTCCAATAGATTCCATAGTCCTAAGCCTATAATACATGTGGACAACTATGAAAGGAGAATTGGATTTCACTTACCTGTGAATTCTTCTGAGTGTCTACCTGCACAGCAGTCCTACCAAGCAAGGATCATTCCCCGTTTGTGCCAGCAGGAGGCAGAGCGATCAAGTGAAACTGAATCTGGGCAATATGGGATGGCCCCTCCCCAGAAATTCCTGTGTGGAAAAGCTTCCAGAGCAGAGAATTAAGGAGGTCCTCAAAGAAGGCCAGATAAGAGTGTAATCAATCACCAAAAATGTTATGAAAAATTACACGTCCCCAAACTTAGGTACACAGAACATTACTGTAAACCCCAAGATCCATGTCTGCTGCACGGGGCTCACAGTCTAAAGCTTGGGGGGGCCCACTGAATTAGGGCAGCATACAGAATCTGATCCCTTCCCCACAATCTGAACCAATAGGTCCCTCTCGGGGAGGGAACAGACTGTTGTTCGGGAAGATGCTCAGAAGGAGAATTCACAGGTAAGTGAAGTCCAATTCTTTCTGCGAGTGTCACTACCCACACAGCAGTTCTACCACGGGATTTGCCAAAGCAGTACCCCTCAGTAGGATGGGATCGCAGGGAGCAGATGGCTGTGCCCTACTGTCAGGAGGATTCTTTTTCCAAAGGCCACTTTGGCTGAGGTATGACTGTTGTAATGCTTCATGAAAGTGTGGAGGCCCAGGTTGCTGCCCTGCAAATTTCCTCATACAGGGCCTGAGCTCTCCACGCTGTAGAAGCCTCATATTTCTGAGAGACTGGGCCTTCACCTGCCTTGGGGGCTCCAAGCCCCCTGCCTTGTAGGCCTGTGGTATACACTTCTGAATCCAACAGGCAATGGTGTGTCTGGAAACCCTAGAGCCCTGTGCCCTAATACCACAGGCCACAAAAAAGGCTGGAGACCTGTGAAGGAGGTGAACCTAGCCATGTATATGTGAAGGGCCCTCTGTATGTCTAATCCATACCACTCCTCAACACAGGATGGGTTAGGGAAAAAGGAGGGCAATACAGCCTCTTGTGCCCTGTGGAACGTGTAATTAGCCTTTGGTATGAAGGATGGGTTTAAATATAAAACTCTGTCCTCGTGAAAGATGCAGTGCTGGGTCCACAGATAGAACCCCAGCTGCGAGACCCTTCTGGCCAAGGAGATCCCTATTAGGAAGGCCACCTTACAGGATAAGATCAGGGCCCACTGCAGGAGGCTAGGGGCCCAATTCTGTGCCTCACCGTGCTGGGCTGTGTTGGGTGGGTGGGGGCTGCCAGGGCTTGCCTCCTCCCCCCACAACCATCCGAGCCTCATAGATGCAGTGTAGTGCAGGGCATCCGAAAACCAAGGTCGTCTCGGCCAAAGGGAGGCTATCGGCATGAACCTGCTCTCACCTTGGCTAACTTTTTCACTAGAAGGGGGAAAGGTAGGAAGACATAGAGGAGGCTGTAAGGTCACCCCTGAGTCAGGGTGGCCATAGCTACAGCTTTAGGGTCCCTGGTTCTGGTAAAGAGAATTGGTCACCTACCTCGGTGAATTATTTTCTCTCCGGATGCTCCATTTGGATAGCTCTCTCTTTTGACCTCCAGGAGGTAGCACTCAAAATTCCTTTTGCACATACGTGCCGAGCTACCCCCTTCCTCCTCAGTCACTTCCATAGCAGAGTGAAGGAAAATAAAAGGGGTTCTACTGCCTTTTCTGCACCCTGGGCGAAGCAGATCCCTTTTAATTCTCGGGACCAAGTGAAAATACTACTGTTGAGAGGGTGGGGAATTACTCCTCTGCTATTTCTAATAATGACTCTTTGTTTAATCAAATAGATCTTTTATTCAATGAGCAACACAATTTAACATACCAGTTCTAATGAAGCATTTGCACCTTTAACATATAATCCTTCACCTACTCTTAATTACTTAAAACACATAGAAAGCATGTATTCTTACGTGATCAGAGGTCCGCGGTCTGGTTTCAGAAGGAGAGGCAGGAAGGGGGCCCCAAAGCCTTAAGAGAGAAAGCCTAGCTGTGGAGCAAGTTGCAGAACCTCCTAAGGGGAATTTCCAAAGCGGGCGGATAACCGAGCTCGTTGGCTCCCTCGAGGGATAGCGATCGAAGACCGTGAAGGCAACTTCTCTGTCTGGGGCTAGCCTTTTTATACTGTGACTCCTTATGAGCATCCAGAGTATGGGGCTAACAGTTCCACATCAAGAAAGTTCCTCCCCTTTGCTATTCAGGTTTGGGGGTCCTTCCCTGTTTGTCACGGTTTGGGGTTTGGCATGACCAGATTAGGTCCTGCCCGTCCTCCTTCCGGAAGAAAGACATGACCTTAGGCCATAGATCCCCCACACCCCTCCTTTGAGGCGTTTCTCTGTCTGATCAAGTCATTTTCCCTTATGCATTGCTTGGTTCTTATCTGTAACCTTGTTCTGGAAACGGACAGTTCTTACTAGTTCTGTTCTTACTGGGGCCTTTCCTTTTGTTGATGACAAGAATATATCCCTGTCAGCATATTTCTCTCTCCTCCTGCCAGCCTGTTTCTTATAATATGCATTTTTAATAGTTCCTAAGCTAAAAATTACTATAAAGCATATAGCAAGCAAATAAAGCATATAGGAAACTCATAGCATCCTTTCAATAGTTACAGATGTGTACAATATTCTTTTGGTTACATTTCAACAAAGAATGAGTTACAATGACATTCAATGTCTGTTCTGGCACATTTGTGTCAGAAGAAGCACTTCTGCTTTGGTTACATTGTAGCAAGGAAATTAGCATCTCTGTTAGATTTATGTCAATTCACAACAAGAGGACTGACTAACTTCAATCGGATAATAGCATGAAAAATAAAACCACTAACAGACAGTTATGAGAGTAACTTGACTGTTAACACTGAGAACCAGTTTAAACAATGACCTGGCCTATTCGGGGACTCCTCCCCTATTGCTCTAGTCTAACCCCCCCCCTTTCATTCAGATGGTTGTAAGCCGTTGAATTTTGTTACCAAAATATCCTCCCCTTTCTTGTGCTGTTTGGTAGGGAGGGTCGGAGGCGTATCCGGAGAGCAGGAGAGAAAAGAATTCACCGAGGTAGGTAACCAATTCTCTTTTGTCCTCCTGCCTCCAGCTACTCCTCTGTTCGGGATATACCCGAGCAATGCCCTCTAAGGGTGGGAACAAACAGCACCGGCATTATCCAGCACTGCCTGAAGCACCCTCCTACCAAACGCAGCCTCCGCTGATTGGTACACATCCACCTTGTAATGTTTAATGAAGGTATGTATGGACGACCAGGTGAATGCCCTACATATTTCTTCATAGGAGGCCCAGGCCTTTAAGGCATAAGTGGCAGCAGAACCTCTCATGGAGTGGGCCCAGATTTGGGGAGGGGAAACTGTTCCCTTTGCCCTATAAGCAGGGCCCCGATTCTTCTGCAATTTCCCCCCCAAAATTCTGCGACCCCAAATTGAAAATTCTGCGACCCCAAATTAAAAATTCTGCGACCCAATAAAGTTACAAAACAAGTCTAGTAAAATTTAAACTGTCAGATAGCGATCCATTTCCTTGTACCAATGAATAAAAAAATCTGCTTATAATTTTTTCTGTGTATGGGTATTTCAAATATCAGGCAACCCCCCCCCCAAACACATGGCAAAGCAGAGGGCACAGCTCCTAACACACACACCCCCAAAAACACCACACGGTAAAGCAAAGGGCACAGCTCCTAGCCCACCCCCCAAAGGCAGAGCACCCAGCATGAAGCCCCCCCCGCATGAAAGGCAGAGTGCGCAGCATGAACCCCCCCCCGCATGAAAGGCAGAGCATGCAGCATGCAGCCCCCCAGCATAAAAAGGCAGAGCGTGCAGCATGAAGCCCCCCCAGCATGAAAAGGCAGAGCGCGCAGCAGGCAAACTTATCTGAGTCCCCGGCTGGAGAGGAGGAGGCGGTGGCGACGGCAGCAAACAGCAGGAAGAAAATGGCTAAGGGAAACTTTTTTTCTCAAGAGGCCATGCAAGCCCCTGATTGGCTTGTGGCCTCAACAAAGCAAGCCCCTGATTGGATCACCGGTGAGCCAATCAGGGGCTTACTACCAGTGAGCCAATCAGGGGCTTGCTTTATTGTTCACTGCCGGTGAGTCAAAGCAAGCCCCTGATTCACAGGCAGTGAAAGGGAAATCCGTGGTGATTTCCCTTGTTTCTGCGCTAATCCTGCCTAAGGCAGGATTCTGCGCAAAAAACGCAAATCGCGGCAGCGCGTTTTTCATGGGGCCCTGCCTATAAGCTTCAATTATACATTGTTTTATCCATTTAGCAATTAGGGTTTTTGATGCCTTTAACCCCTTGTATCCAGCCTAATATTAACAAATAATGCTGAGGATTTCTGGAATCCCTTTGTTCTATTGAGATAAATTTTCAGTGCTCTGTGCACATCCAACTTATGCCAATTTTTCTCCTTGGGATGTACCGGCTTGGGGCAGAATGATGGTAAGACCAGGTTCTGGGATTTATGGAACATTGTGTTCACCTTGGTCTAGTGACAAAGTGACTGACTATTTCTGAAAGGAACAAATGTTTTCCTCCATAGAAAGCGCTCCTAGCTCCGATATCCTTCTGGCCGAGGTTACAGCTACTAGGACTGCAACTTTAATGGAAAGCATATACGGGGAGACATGATTAAGCGGCTTGAAGGGGGCTCTCGTGAGAACGTCGAGCACTAGATTTAGGTTCCACGACGGGTATCTATGGACTACTGTGGGATATATTACCCTGGACGCCCTTATGAACTGCCTAATGTGTCTATGTGCAGAGATAGATTTGTTGGATAGGGCCCTCAAGACAGAATCAAGGGCAGCTGCCTTTCTAGCTAGAGCGTTTGGTTTTAACCCTTTATCCAACCCCACCTGGAGAAACTCAAGAACCTCTGGAATTCTGGCTCTAGTGTCTTTCCCTTTGACCAATTTGTGAACGCTCGCCACATGGATCTATAAGCTGTCCTCGTGGCTGGTCTACTAGATAGCAGTAGGGTAGAGAGGACGGCCTCGGAGTATCCTCTTTTCCTTAGGGCTGAGAGTTCAACTTCCAAGCTGTCAGCTTCAAGACCTGTATGTTGTCATGTAGTATTGGGTCCTGCATGAGAAGAGTAGGTTGGGACGGCAAGGATATGAGGTTGTTGACTTAATTCTATCAGGTCTGAAAACCAAGGTCTTCTGGGCCACAATGGAGTTATTAATATCACTTGGGCTTTCTCCTTGCATATTTTCGTATTGTTCTTGTTATTAGGTGAAATGGTGGAAAGGCGCACAGCAGGTCCCGTGGCCAAGGTTGGTTTAGGGCATCTACTGCCACTGTGCTCTGGAATGGTGTTTTGCTCGTAAACAGTGGCACCTGGGTGTTCTCCAGTGAGGCAAACATATCCATTACTGGACAGCTGAATTGATGTGTGACTTATCTGAAGACCTCCTTGTCAAGAGCCCACTAATGAGGGTCAATCATGCGTCGGCTGAGCCAGTCCACTTGCGCATTGTCCAGGCCCTTGATGTGCAGCGCCTTCAGTGACAGCAGATGAGACTGTGCCCATACGAAGAGCTTGGTCACTGCCTGGTGTTGGCAGAGAGACCTTGAGCCTCCCTGATGATTTACGTACGCCCTTGCCGTGGTGTTGTCCGTGTACACCAATACATGACGATTCTGCAGGGATGGAGTTAATTGTATCAGAGCCAGACGAATTGCCTTCAACTCCAAGAAATTTATGCTTTTGTCCAAGTCTCTCCTGCTCCAGAGGCCCTGCACTGATACTGGCCCCGAGTGGGCTCCCCAACCCCTTAAGCTGGCATCTGTCGTGACTATTGCCCTGGTGGGTTCCGATTGTGGGGTGCCGCTTTCGAACATTATTGGCTTTAACCACCAGAACATTGAGGGTCCAAGATGCGGTGGAATGCTTACCCATGGATTGAACCCTCGCGTCACCTCTTGCTGCATTGGTTGCAGCAGCTGCTGCAAGGTTCTGAGGTGAAAGTGACCCCATCGTACCTGTTGTGTGCAGGATATGAGTAGCCCCAATAGCTGTGCCAGAGTCTTTAGTCTCATACGTCTTTACCTGTAATATTCAGATCAGCCTGCGGATCCTTTGTTGCTGGTTTGGGGGAATGAGGGCGATCTCTAAGGAAGTATCTAGGACCACCCCCAGATGTGGGTCTCAAAACACTCTTTTCCCTGTTGATGAGAAACCCATGGTGGGTTAGATACTAGATTATCCTGTCCCTGTCTGCCAGGGTCTTGGATTCTGTCTGGGCCCTGATGAGAATGTCGTCCAAATAGGGATATATGTGGATTCCCTCCCTGCAGAGATTGGCTATGATGGGTATTAATAGCTTCATGAAGGTCTGTGGGGCTAATGACAGGCCAAAGGGAAGAGCCCTGAATTGCCAGTGAGTCTCCTGGTAACATAACCTGAGGTATTTTCTGTGGTTCGGAGAGATTGGTATGTGCAGATAGGCATCCCTCAGATCTAGGGAGACCATCCAATCCCCCTGTCTTACACTCTGGGATATGGATCTAACCGTCTCCATTTTGAACCTTTGCTTTCTCACTGATTTGTTGAGGGATTTCAAGTCCAGTACTGCTCTCCAATCTCCTGACTTTTTTAACACCAGAAATAAAATTGAGTAAAGGCCAAGGCCGCACTTTCTCCAGAACCCTTTCTATTGCTAGCATGGATTGTAATAGAATCTCTAGGAGCATTGCCTGATGCTTTGCTTGGTTGTTGTAGGATGGAAAGATCAAAAACCTTTCTCTGGGGCTTCGAATGAGTTCTATTGAGTAAACTTTGTTGACAATGGAGAGGGCCCACTCGTCCGAGATGGAATTTTCCCAAGTTCCTGCAAAATTCCTCAGCCTGCCCCCCACTCTTGTGTCCTCCAGATAGTCATGCGTCTTGCTTGGGCTGGCCTGATGCTGGCCCCTTAGGTTTATGTCTGTCAACCCTGTTGTGTCTTCGACCTCTGGGGCGAAAGGAAAAGGACTGGGTGGGCTCTCTGTTACGTTGGGGCTGAACTTTTCTGAACACCCTCAAATTACCACCAAATTTGAAGGTTGGCCCTCGAAAGGGCTTCCTCTTAGAACTAAACTGTTGGAGGGCTTTGGTTTTGGCCTTGTCATTGGCGTCAGCTAGCACCTTATCTAGGGACATACCGAACAGTTTAAAGCCCTTATACGGGCCCAAGAACAGCAGGTTCTTTGCTATGGCATCCCCTGCCATGATCTTAACCAAATCCTTCTCCTAGCTGACACGCAACTTGCTACTGAGTGTGTCGACCATGTCATGGCATCCATGGTGGAGTCCGCCAGCAGGGATGTACCCAGGAGAATACAGGAGGAGAGCACCTGGGACTTTCTCTCTGATAACCCTGGGTCCTGGACCTCTTGAAACCATAATAATAGGGCTCGAGCTACATAGGATGAGAGGATGTTAATTTTGAGGGAGGAAGCCATGGAATCTAGGACCCTCCTGAGTGTAGTATCCACTGCTCTATCAGTTGGATCCCTGGGGAAACAATCCCCTTCTGTGGGGAAGACCGTTTGTCTGGCTAGGGATGCTGCAGCGGCATCCACCTTTGGGTTTTTAAAAAGTGTTTCCTTCTTTCTAGAAAATGTGTATAATGTATCTTGTGTTCTATTCATCCTATGGGATTTGTTGGGGCATTTCCACTCCTCCAGAACTAATCTCTCAAATGCTTCATCTAGCGGGACCCCGTGGTCCTTGCCATGGACACTGGGGATGTACTCACTTTCCTCCTCCTCCTGGGAATCAGAGGAGTCCCCTTTTGGGGGCTTCTCCTGTAATCGGAGGGTTTTTACGATCTGGTCTAACAGCTCCTCTCTGTATTGGAGGAGGAACTGCCTATCTTTATCCTTTGGATCAGCTTTCGCTGTCACATATTCCCCTTCCTCAATGTCTGAGTTCCCCCTTTGGGAGTCATATTCCAAGAAGGAGGCCCCACTGGGCTGAGATTGAGCCCTGCGCCTCTTGGGCCTTTCCTCAGTTTAACTTTCCCCCGAGGACTGAGGGGAGGCTAATAAGTAGGCCACAGTGCCCCCTGGTGGGTTTTTGGGTTTCCCCGCCCTTTTAATCACTGCTTTGTGCGGGGCTTTGGTTTTGGCGGGAACCCTCTTTCTCTTTCCCCTGGACTCTAAATCACACAGCTTATCCAGTGATTCCAAAATTTTCCCCATAGAGATAGCCAGCGATGATATTGAGGCATCTTGCTGACTAGGTACTTGCGTGTCCTGAGAGGCTGTTTCCTCCGGTTCCTGGTTCTCCATTCTGACCCTCCCGCTCTCCCCCAGGAGACTGTGATCGGGGCCGCCAGTTCTGGGGTTTCCGGCCTGAACTGACTCGCGCTGGCGCAGAGTCAGTTCTGAGGCAGGGGAGAGCCGGCTAGGACTGGGAACCTGCCTCAGTCGGGATCTTCTTTTCCCTGCTCAGCTTCCCCACTCCCAGGCGCCTTGCGAGGGAGCTGGCCTGGGCTTCATCACTCTTCCCCCGAATGAGTCTGTAAACGCCTTGCCCCGCGGCCCCGGCTGAGGAGCCCCGTGCTCCCTTCTCCGCTCTAGTGATCAGCGCGTCCGTTTCTTAGAGCGGCAAGCAGGACGAGAGACGTAACAAAACAAAACAAAATTTGAAATTACTCGTGCCCCTACTGGAGCGCTCAAATAAACCTCCTGTCGGTCTGAGGCAGAAAACAGACTGAGGAGGAAGGGGATAACTTGGCACGCATGCGCAAAAGGAATTTTGGGTGCTGCCTCCTGGAGGTCAAAAGGGAGAGCTACCTGAACGGAGGAGTAGCCAGAGGCAGGAGGAGAAAAGAACACTCCTCCCTTTCTGTTTTCCCAGGAGGTGAACATCTCTATGGAGGGTATTCCTAATGGCCTGGAAACTAGGCTGAAAACCTCTGGGAAGAGAGCCCATTCATTTGGATCAAGCAGTCGTCAGCTCACCTAATCCATTTTTACGTTCAATGTCCCCTTCAGGTGGAATGCCCTGATGGAAGCCAGGTTGACATCCACCCAAATGAATGAGGTTTCGGCCTCTGCCTTTAACCCCCTGGATCTGGATCCCCCTTGGCGGCTGATGGAAGCCACCACCAACACTGTCAGAGTGGACCATCATGTCCAAACCCAGGCCTAAGGGCCCAGCTTCCCTGAGTGCTAGCCACACTGCCATGAGCTCCAAAATATTGATGCTGAGCCTGGCCTCGGGGGGGAGGGGGGGCAGGACCAAGCTCCCTGGAAATACCCTTTCCCCAGGAAGGCACCCCATCCCAATAGAAATGCGTAGGTTGGAAGGACCAGCCTGGGGGGATCAGACAGTGGGACACCCTGATGCTACCTGAATTCACCTTCCCACCAGCGCAGGGAAGAGTGGGCCTTTTGAGGCGTGGACACTTGCCTGTTGCACTTACATGCAATCCAGTGTTAAAAAGGAAAAAGTAATGAGCATAGGGGGGGAAGGGTGGATGTGGAAGTGCACGCAGGCTACTAGATCTATGCAGGACAACAGATCCCCAAAGGACTACCAGGGACATTAGTGAGACACTGCCAGGCTGCAGCACCTCCTGCACGTGGCCCCTGAGCTTTAGTACCTTCTCTTGGGTCAGAAACATGCAACCTGGCCCCCATATCCAGGAGCCCCAGGTGAGCAATTATCTGTGATGGTTGCAAATGGCTTTTGTCCCAGTTTATCAGGAATCCATGCTGCTGTAAAAGTCTATGGTCAGGTTCAGGTGGCTTAGCACGTGTATTAGGATATCGTCATAGTACAAGTACATGTGAACGTCCCAATTCCTCAGTGATGCTGTTAGAGCTACCAGTACCTTTGTGAAGGTGCGTGGAGCTGCTGATAGTCTAAATGGCAAGGCTCTGTATTGCCAATGTGTACCTGTATAGCAAAACCTCAAAAACTTTGTGTGACCAGCAAACCTGAATATGGAGATAAGCATCCTTTAAGTCCACATGCCAGGTACGCCCCCAGTGCCAGGGCAGCCATTTTGGATTTCAAGGTCTCCATTCAAAAGTGTTGCTGCTTGACCATGTGGTTGAGCAACCGCAGATTGCGGATCCCTCGGATCCCTCCATCGATGGACTAAAATGGCACTGTGGTTGTGAACTGAATTCTATGTGGTAACCTCTTTGCACAGTTTCCAGAACCCATCTGTTGGAAGTTGTTGCTTTCTACATTGCGCGAACCTGGATAGTTGCCTGCTGACCGCCAACATGCCATCATGGTCAGGCCCCAGATAGTCATTGCTGGAACTGGTTGTTGTGCTTGGACAGGTTTTTGTGGGCATTAAAGTCACCTGCTGTATGCCATCGGGGTCTGGCTCACTGTGCGTCCCTTCTCTGGGAGAAGGAGTAGTACTGCTTGCGAATGCTGTAGGTGTGCTTACGTTTCTGGGCAAGAAAGTGCTTAGGCTGTGCATGAGCTGCCAAGAACTTGTTATTTTTCAGCTGCGTCCTCCCAAGAATTTGTCCAGCACTTCTCTGAACAGCTTGTGACCGTTGAAGGGGGCTGCTGCTAGTGGAGACTTGGAGTGCTGATCCCCTTTCTAGGAGCGTAACCACAGCTTTGTTCTCGCCACCACGATGGATGTCATGGCCTGCACAATGAGCCTCATGATGTCCAATGAGGCATTGTCAGAAAAGGTGGAACTAAGGAACAGCGATTTCAGAATGGGAGTTCTGTCCATTGGCATATCCAAGTCCTTCATCTTTTCCAGCCAGGCTAAGACTGCTCTGCTTGCATATGTGGCTGTTGTCACCGCCTTAAGGGCCAGGCCTAGACTCGCAAAAACCTTTCTCAGGGCCGCCTCATGTCCCCTGTCCATCTGATCTTTAGAGAAAGGGTCCCCTTCTGCCTGGAAGAGTCCTTTGTTAAGGAGGCAGCGGCTGCGTCAGCCTTTGGCACTGAGAAAAGTTGCTCCTTTTCAGCTGGAAGAATGTACAGCTTGTGAAGAAACAGAGGATTAAGCTGGTTCCAACCTGGGTTCCAGCACATACTGTCTTGAAGACGTCCTTGTAGGCTTTAGGCAGCGGGAATGCTGTGCTCTCGTTTGCCTCCCGCACCATGTACTTGCAAGGAGACTCCTCTCTTTTCGACAGCTATTGATCAGCCTGCTTCGGTTGGATTCTCATATCTGTAATCTTGCGGTGTGCCTTCGCAAATTGCTCCCTGGGAAAGAGCCGTTTGTGCTGCTCCTCCTCTTCCAAGTAGTAGTCTGAGTCAGAGGGTTCACCTTCCTCTGAACCGTAGTTGCTAGGGGTGGGAATTTTGGATCTCCCGGAATCCGATACTGCCGGTATTTGGTAGTATCGGGGATACCGGATAGATCCGATAATTCTCCGTACCGGTGCCAGTTCCTGTACCGGATTTTTTTTACATTGCGGCCATTGAAATCAATGCCCGTAATGTAAAAAAAACAAAACAAAAAAACCCACTTTCCCTCCCCCTCCCAGGCTGCACGGGTGGAAGGGGGGACACTCCCCACCCACCCTGCCCAGCCTGTTTTTTTTTTTTTAAAAGTTAAAAAAAAACCCAACCGGACTCGGGCTCTGGGCTGCCACCGGCTGTCCGGTGGCAGCCAGCCAGGGCTATGGAGGCAGGCAGCTGAGCTCTCCTCCGGGAGCCCAGGCTGGCTGGCTGCTGGCACTCCGGTAGGTAACCTAACCCCCCCCGATCACCTTTTTTACCTGTCTGCTGTTGTGCTCCCTCTGGGTGGTGGTGGCAGCAGTGCAGGCCCGGCGGCAGCAGTGGCTTGAGCGCTTCACCAGGCCTTCCGTGGAACTTCCGGGGGGGGGTTTACCTACCGGAGTGCCAGCAGTCAGCCAGCTTGGGCTCC
Organism: Sphenodon punctatus; assembly: GCA_003113815.1. Taxonomy (NCBI): domain Eukaryota; kingdom Metazoa; phylum Chordata; class Lepidosauria; order Sphenodontia; family Sphenodontidae; genus Sphenodon; species Sphenodon punctatus. Next base: position 2,273,896 of record QEPC01008452.1, on the reverse strand, counting down.
CGGAGGAGAGCTCAGCTGCCTGCCTCTATAGCAGTGGCTGGCTGCTGCCAGGCAGCCAGCAGCAGCCCGGAGCCCGGGTCCGGTTGGTTTTTTTTTTAACTTTAAAAAAAAAAAAAGCCAGGCTGGGCAGGGTGGGTGGGGGGTGTCTCCCCCTTCCACCCGCGCAGCCTGGGAGGGGGGGGAACGTATTGGGTTTTTTTCATTGATTTCAATGGGGAAAGTTCCCCATTCAAATCAATTTTTAAAAACCGGTACCAGTATACCGGTTTAATCTGGTAAACCGATTTTTTTGAAACCGGTAACCAGTAAAACTGGTAACTGGTTTTTTGCTCCAAGTCCCACCCCTAGTCTAGTTGCCATAGTCTGAAGAGTTCAACAGCAGCCCCCTGCAGGGCTTCTTCTTCAAGGGGGATTTGTCCCCCTCTGATGGAATCCTGATCGTACTCTGTCTACGGTGCTTTTCCCTTCAGCCAATCCTTGCCCTTTCTAGCCTCATTGGAGTCCCCTTTGTAAGAACTGGGCTCCTGGGTGTGTCCCTCGGCGAGAGCAGAGTTGTCATAATTCTGTCCTTGCCACAGGATGCCCCCAGACTGGGGGATACTCCCCCTGATTAAGGGCGGGAAAAGAACCCATCATAAAGTTGGGATTGACATGGTGCGCCATGAAGCTGCTTTGATACAGTGGCTGCACCGTTCTGTGCAGCTGCAAGAAAGCTGGCTATATACCTCATCAACAGACTGGGAGGTCTCCCAGGCCTGGTCACGCTGATTGGGGAGGGGCAGCCCTGGATTGGGCTGAGGGTCAGGCACCTGAGACTCCTCTTGCTTCCACTTTCAGGTGGTGGGGCTTGTTCTTTGGCTTGATGGGCTCCGATCCAAGGCCCTCCTTCGGGCCATCTGTTAGTAACAGGTTCTGCCCCCCTGATTTCTCTGCACCTGGGGGACACCCTCTGTTTCTGGGAGCGCTAGCTTGCTATGTGTCGGCGATCTGTAAACCTAACAAAACATGATATGAACTGCCGGCCTCTTATTTTTTGGCCGTGGGTCTGTTAAAGGCCCCGCCCCCACATTGGCTGCCCCCATGCACCCACAGGGAGCATGACTCTGTCCCCAAGATGGGCACCCCTATCCAACCACATGGAACCAGCTGAGTGCTCAAAGCCCTGTGAATGGATGAGGCTCCGGCTTTACTACAGAACCAAGAAGCTTTACGGAGATGGTGGGGAGTCTGAGGCCGCCACGAGGACAGTCAACCTGGGTTCAGGCTACACAGTGACCTGGGCTGGACCGTGACCTGGCCAGCCCAGGCTCGACTGGAGACAGCCCCCAGGAAGGAGAGGAGCTTCCCTGGCTGTCAGCCCCCGGGACAAGCAGCATTCTTAAAGACAGCTGCACACTTGTCAGCGGGAGCTAGAGAGGAGCACTGGCTACGACCCCTCCCGCGCTGAGCCCAGCTTCCCAGGATGATGGGACATCTTGCATTGTCTGTGCTGAGGCCAGCGGGAGCTTGAGGAAAAGCCTCGGCTGCAGTCCAGGTACTGGACCCCTTATGTGAAAGCCCCCTACAAGGGAGAAGCAAGAGGAGGTTCATGGGAGGGGTGGGGTGAGGCGTGAGTGCACCAAGATGGCCCTGCAACCCCCAGGTCACTGCTTATGGCACCCAGCAGCTGTGGGGCAAAGATGCCCCAAGGAGGGGGCAGCCCCACAGGGGCCTAAATGCCAGCAGAGCACACAGCTGCATTCAATCTGGCGGCCCTGGTCCCCCCTGAGCTGTGGATGCGCTGCAACCCAATTGGGTCCCATCAGCCGAGAGACGCAGGGACTAGGATCCATAAGCGCCTGGGGCCTTCTTTCCCAGGCGCTAGTGCATTCCCTGCCTGAGCAGGGTAGGAGTTAAAAGACTTGCACAAAATCTTTAAATATTTTTTAAAGTGCCGCACTGAGAGGTGGCTGAAGATCTCTGCTGAACCTACTACATTGGAGGCAGAGAACAAACTGGAATTTCCAGGGAGGGGCTGTCCCCTAGGACCCAGATTCAGTTTCACTTGAGCTCTGCCTCCTGCCGATGCAAGCGAGGAACGACCCTTGGTAGGACTGCTGTACAGGTATTGGCACTCGCAGAAAGCGCAGAAACCTGCTATTATTCAATTGACACTAAAGAATAGAAGAAACCAACAGAAATATGGTATCATTTGGTCATTTGTTGAATTTCTATGCCACCCTTCCCACACAGCTTAGGGCAGCTCACAATCCAAAAATGAAAAAATTAAAAAACGTGGTTTTTCTTGCTGTGACTGTCAGTCTGTTTACCAAATGCAAATGGGGATTACACGGTACCCCCAAAAAAATTCATGAAACTTTTCTTTGTCTGTACTGGAGGCAGGCAGTCCTATGCTGGGTGTAGCTCCTCCTGCCGGAGACAGAAGGCAGGATCCAAAGCCTTTGATTGGCAGCCTGAGCCTACGGGAGGAGCCACCCTGACTTTGCCACCCAGAACTGTTCCTACCTCCGGCAAGAATGGATCCTGAACCTTTCTTCTCTCCCCTGAGGGAGAGTAAGCCTTAAATTTCTTTATTCTTTTTCTTTCACTTCTTTATTTTATTTTATCCTCTAGGGCCACTAGTTTAGTTAGCATGTGGAGAGGGTTGTTTTATCTCTCGGTCCCTTCATGACCACTCAGAGGAGCAGCCTCTCCCTTTCTCCGTGGACGCAGAGCCCAACGGAGCCAGAGCGCTTCTCAGGCCTATGGCCTCTGACAGGGAGATTGTGATGGGGATGGTCCTTCCTCCTCAGACGGGTCAGAGCCTCCCTCTAAGAGGGAGTAGAGTCCCAGACTGGCCTGGCCTGGCCTCCCACCAGAGAAATTCCTGGGCAACCGGTACCCTGCCCTCCTACCCCTGTGGGGACTCAGTCAGGCAGTCAAAGCTCTTACCAGGGCGCCTCCAACAGATGACATAGCTGGTAGGCCCCGCTCACACAGTTTGTGCGTCTTTGCTAGGACCCAATCCTGCTCCCGCTTGACTTCAAACTCCTCGAGGAGCAGTTCAGTCAGGGGGCACAGCTCCCACAGGGAGCGTGGGCATTGTTCCCGCTCACCAGGACACTGTCAGTAGCTATTATGCAAGGAGGCATTCCCAGAGCCGCTACCAGCACCACTCCCATCAGTCCAACTCCTCAGACTCTTCTGAGGTGGTCGTCTAGTTTCCCGCCTTTTCCAGAGAGGACATTGCAGCCACTCCAGGGGGCACCATTATTCCAGGCCTTGCTCTAGTTACAGCGAGCATGGCTTCTGGGACTGGGATAGCATCCTGCAAGCCCCACGGGTACATATACATAGGGGCACTGCCCACTATCCCTGTACCTCCCAGAGGAGGAGGAGGTTCCCCCCTTCAGTCCTCCAGCGTCTGCAAAGGCAATTGGTTTACAAGGGGCCAGGGGGCATTGCTCAGTTGGTAGGAAGGGCCCCAAATGAAGACTCAGCCAATTTAGAAGGCTCAGGTTGGTTGGAAACACACAATGCAGGCTTCCAGCAGGGCAACCTCTCCCTGGTCAGAAAGGTCCCAGCCTAATTCTGCTGACCCTTCCCAGGTACCAAAAGGTAATGTAGAACTCTCTCAAAAGTCTGTACTGCCTGATGTTGACAAAGAGGTTGGGGAGCTCTCAGATCACAAAATAGATGATCCCATACCAAAAGCAGGGGAATGCATATTCTAACCTGAGCTTTTGAACAAATAGCCTAAAAGGTGGCAGCTTGCATTCCAGTCCCCCACTTCTCTGGAGGGAGGACAGACTGGCTAATGAGGTTCATTTGGTCCGACTCCTGCCTGTCTGCCATTGCCCTCAGTAGTAAGGGGGACACTAGTCATCAAACTGA
>QEPC01008452.1:2246445-2258920 GCA_003113815.1 Sphenodon punctatus | reverse complement strand
TCTGCCGCCGTCGCCGCCGGAGCTCCGCAAGGTAAGCAAGCACTGAACTTTAGTAGGGGTGATCCCTGGGGGGTTGGGGGTGTGTTAAACACCCCCCCTAGGGATCGGGTCATACTTACCGGCGGCTGGGGGGACGCCGCGGCCGCTGGTGCTGGGGGGTGGGCTCGCCTCTAAGTCTTTTTTTAAACAAAAATCCAGGCTGGGCAGGGTGGGTGGGGGTGTCCCCCCTTCCACCCGCGCAGCCTGGGAGGGGGGAGGAATTAATTTATTTCATTGATTTCAATGGGGACACAGTGCCCCATTGAACTCAATTAAATAAAACCGGTACCGGTATACTGGATTTAATCCGGGAATCCGGTTCTTAGAGAACCGGTAACCGGTAAATCCGGTAGCCGGTAATGGGCCCGGGGTCCCACCTCTACCAGTATCTTTCCTGGTTTGTTACAATTTTGAAAATAAAAACTTTTAATTTTCCTTAATTGTTGTGTTATTCTTTGTGTTTCTATTGTGCCTATTTCGCTGCGAATTTTTTGTATTTCTAATTGGTTTTTTTTAGAAGGGTGTTAACTATTTTCTGAATGTAGGTAGTTTAATTGTGTAGTAAGGGCTTTATTTCTTTCTCTTCTTTGTTTGTTTATTTTTGCTTTTATAGCTATAATTTTGCCCCTTATTACTGCTTTCATTGCTTCCCATAAAATTTGGGGGAATTGGACTGATCCTATATTTGTATCAAAGTATTATTTTAAGTTTTCTTCTATTTGGATTTTTACCCGTTCATTGTTGAGTATTCCTCTATCTAATTGCCAGTTCTGGCTTTCTTGTTGTGTGTGTGTATTCCAGTTATAGGATGTAATTAATGCATTGTGGTCTGTAAATGTTACTGGTATTATTTCACTATTTATACATCTGTGTAAGGTGTCTTTTTCTAATATTATGTGGTCTATTTTTGTATATGTATTGTGCTTGTTTGAATGGAATGTGTAATTTCTTGATGTTGGGTTTAAGCATCTCCATGCGTCTATTAAATCATATTCTGCTAATATTGTTGCTATGTGTTTTTGAGTACGTGTGAGTTGTGTTCTGGTAGAATGATTTAGGGCTGTTAATGGGGAGTTGAAGTCTCCTTGAATGATCAATGTTCCTTCTGTTAGTTGATTTATTAGGAGTATGTATTTTTGAAAAAATTGATGTGTGTTTTCATTTGGGGCATATAGGTTGACTAGTGTTACTGATTAGTTTCTAATTGTACCTTTTAGTAATAAAAATCTGCCTTTGTCTTTTTTTTTGTCTGTTAATATGAGTTCTGTTGAGGCTGTGAATCCTATAAGGACCCCAGCTTTCTTTTTCTTTCCACATGAGGCATATATTTCTTTCATCCCTCTAAATGTAAATCTTCCCAGGTCTTTTTGAATCAGGTGTGTTTCTTGTATAAAAAAGATTCCTATTCCCTGTTCTATAATAAATTCTGTTACATTCTTCCTTTTGATAGGGTGGTTTAGGCCTTTGACATTTACTGAGAGGAGTTTTATTGCTTGAGTTTTCTTTAATTTTACTGCCATTTGAGTGTTTGTGGGGTTTTTTGTTCTGGTTTTTTCCCTTTTGGGATTATCTCGTATTGTTTTTTAATGAATGTCTGTGTGTGGATTACTTGTTGTGTGTATCTGTGTTTAAGTTTTTCCCTTGACAAACTTACATATAAAACCATTAACCTTAACAACATTAACATATTAACTAATATATACATTAACCATTTGTTAGTTGGCATATCATGCCTGTTGGAATTCTTAATTTCCATTTCCCCCCCCCATATCATTGGGGAGCGTTGGGGGGGTTACTTGCTTGTTTTGTTTCTCCCATTTCCCTCCCTCTCCCCGGCTTTTTGTTGTTGTTAACTTTTTTTTTTGTTATTTGCACTAATAAAGTACATTGATATAAGCATTTTGTACTATATATATTGGTCTAAACATTTTGTACAATACATACTTTACTTGGTAGTTCATCTTGAGGTCTTTGATCTGGTCTGTGCATTTGTAGGAAGATTTCTAGATCTGCTGTATCTTCAAAGATTTTTCTTCTGCTGTTTACCAGGATTGTGAGTTTAGCTGGGTGCCACAGTTGTGGTTTTAGTCCTCTTTCGTTTAATTCTGCGTAGTATTTTGACCAAACCCTTCTTCTTGTCATTGTGTCTTGAGCGTAGTCTGCTTGTAGTCTGATTTTGTTTCCTTGAAATTCGAATGGTTGTTTGTTTTTTTTCTGTATGCAGCAAGCAGGGCTTCTTTGTCTTTATATTAAAAATTTCACTATAAATAGCTCTAGGAGGATGAGTGTCTTTTGGTTTAGGTCTTAGGGTTCTGTGTGCTCTTTCTGTTTCTCTATTGTGCAGCTGGGGTTGATCTGGGAAGTTGTCTTGGAATATTTCATTAGTAGTTCATGCACTCCCCCCCCCGCCCCTTTGCTGCCTTCTTTAATGCCCATAAAGCGTAGGTTATTTCGTCTGGATCTGTTTTCCAGGTCCTCGCATTTGTGTTTGAGCAAGTTCATGGATTCTTTTATTTTTGTCAGGTCACTGTCTGAATTCAGTGCCTGGTCTTCTAAGTTGGAGATTCTTTCTTCTGCCTGGTCCATTCTTTTGTTTATGATTTCTAATTTTTTATTTCCTTTCTCTACTGTGGTGTTAACTTTATTAATTTTGTCCAGGACTTTGGCTTTATCTTTCTGAGCTTCTGCCCTTGCTGCTTTTATTTCCTTTAATATAGAATTCATTATGGCTTGGTCATCTGGCTCTACACTTTCTGAGGCTTTAGGGAGGGGCGCGGCCGCCATTTTTTCACTCACCCCTGCTTCTTCCTGAGCTGCCTCTGTTGTTTGTTTTTGCTGCCAGTATCGGGTGAGCGGCCCTTTTTCGCTATTTTTTTTTTGCTGGGCACATGCCCCAAACGTTCCCCTTGCTGGTCCTTTTATTTTTTTTTGCTCACTTGCAATTTTTTCTTTTGTTTTTTAGCGCGGTAGTGGGTATGCCGGAGGAGCTCAGGATCGGCGCGACCGGCTGTTCGTGCATGCGCATTGGCCCCCCAAAATTCTGTAATATAACGTAGTCTTCCTCGTTGCCATAATTTTGGCCAAGAAAAGTTCTGAATTTGAGGGCCCTATCAACAGATCTGGAATTATGTTTTTTTGACAAGGGACAAGGACAGTCTCTCTACATTTATATCTGGGGTTTGGTCACGAAAGTGAAGTCTTCCTTCCATATTAATCAACAGAGTTGGTGTTATTTTAATAGTTGGCTTAGAGGATGTATTTCTCTAGCTTATACTTCAGCTGGACTACAGGCAGTGTAGGTGTCACAGCCTTTCCCCTTTTTACTGTGGCTGCCAGCACAGTTTTGCTTCAGGGGGCCACAGCAGACAATATTTGTAAGGCGGCATGTTGGTCATCTGTCCACCTTCACAAGTCATCACAGCATTAATGCTTGGGCTTTGACATGTGTGGTTTTTGGCCACAGGGTGCTTCAGAGTCCTGCCGTGAACTCCTCGGATAGACAAGGTGAAGGAGAATTTGATAAAAGTTATTGCCTGCCTTAGTTGGTGGATTCTTGGGGGTACTGCTTGGGTACATCCTAGCACAGGACTGCCTGCCTGCAGTACAGAGAAAGGAACATTTGGAGACATACCTGGTGAATTTTCCTTCTTGTCTGTGCTGTAGACAGGCAGCCCGCCCCAACCATTGTTTTTCATCTCCTTCACCTTGATGCTTTTTGTCCAGTTCATGCACTATTCACGTGTGTGTGTGTCACGCTTGGACTCAACAGTCAGTTTGACACTGTTAGTTCTCAGGTTCTCTTTGATTAGTCCTAGTCCTGTATGATTAGGAGTTCCTATATTCATTTCCACTCAGCTTTGTTCTTGAGCTTTTCTTTTGACATTTTTGGTATAAATTGGAATAAGTTTTGATGATGATTTTGTAAGCTTTGACAGTCACAGTTCTGGGTGGCAAACCCAGGGTGGCTCTTCCCCTATGCTGCCAATCAAAGGCTTTGGATCCTGCCTTCTATCTCTGGGGAGAGGAGCTACATCCAGCACAGGACTGACTGACTGTGGCACAGACAAGAAGGATAATTCACCAGGTAAGTCTCCAAATTTTCCTTTTTTAGGAAACTTGTACCACTTCATTGTCAGGGTATGGCGGGGGCAAGGCAGGGGGTGGGGCTGGCTCAGGGTGCCCAGGAGGTCACGCTTCCCACCCCCCTAGTACCTGTGTGTGTAGAGGCTTTCCCTGTTTGCAGTCTGCTGGGCCAGCGAGTGCAGGATGAGAGACAGCTGTCTTCCCCTGCTTGCAGTCTGCTGGGCCAGCAAGTGCAGGATGAGAGGCAGCTGTGGTGGTCTGAGCACCTGCAGCTGAAGTGAGGGCTGGTTTGAAGCAAGGCACATAAAAGGAGGGGCTTTCTCCTTTGCTGGTGATCTGAGCTTCTGGGTAGGGGCGGGAAACCGGTAGAATCCGGTATCCGATAATGCCGGTATCGGGCGTACCGGCATTATCGGATTAGACTCGGTAATCTGGACTGGGGTACCAGATTTTTTTTTACATTGCAGCCATTTAAAAATGGCTGCAATGTAAAAAAACGGAAAGCCCCAGCAAAAAAGTTTTTTAAAAAAACACCCCTCCCCGAGTCCAGGCTGCGCGGGTGGAAGGGGGGACACCCCCCACCCACCCTGGATTTTTGTTTTAAAAAAGAGTAAGACCCAGAGGCGAGCCCACCCCCCAGCACCAGCGGCCGCGGCGCCCCCGCAGCCGCCGGTAAGTATGACCCGATCCCTGGGGGGGGTGTTTAACACCCCCACCCCCCCAGGGATCACCCCTACTAACGTTCAGTGCGCTTACCTTTGGGAGCTCCGGCTGTGGCTGCCGGCGTCAGGACGCTGTAGGCCTTCTGGGGAAACCCGGAAGTTCCCCGGAAGGCCTAGAGCGTCTCTGACGCCGGCAGCCACAGCCGGCGCTGAGGCCGCCGGACCGCCCGCCGCCGCCGGAGCTCCCAAAGGTAAGCGCACTGAACGTTAGTAGGGGTGATCCCTGGGGGGGGGGGGGTGTTAAACACCCCCCCCAGGGATCGGGTCATACTTACCGGCGGCTGCGGGGACGTCGCGGCCGCTGGTGCTGGGGGGTGGGCTCGCCTCTGGGTCTTACTCTTTTTAAAAACAAAAATCCAGGCTGGGCAGGGTGGGTGGGGGGTGTCCCCCCTTCCACCCGCGCAGCCGGGGAGGGGGAGGGAATTAATTTATTTATTGGTTTCAATGGGGACACAGCGCCCCATTGAAACCAATGAAATAAATCCGGTACCGGCATACCGGATTTAATCCGGGAATCCGGTTTTCGCAGAACCGGTAAATCCGGTAGCCGGTAATGGGCCCGGGGTCCCACCACTACTTCTGGGTTCCTGTGATCTGGCCTATGTGTTGGTATTTGGAGAAACTGTGGTTTACTAGACTCCCTTCCCTGTTTCTGCGCAAAGAGCGCTGCGCGCGGTGAGTGTGTGCTTCTGTCTTCCTTATTGTTGACCTTCCTTGCCTTCCTGTGTGTGGTTGCCCTAATCCCTCCCCGTTCCCCTCTGGGGTTCCCAAGGCCTGGGGTCCCTACCCCCCCCCCTCACTTGTTTCCCCTCCTGGGCCCTGTGTGTGTGTGTGTGTGTGTGGAGGATCACTATAATCCAGGGTGTGATATCTCTGGTAGGCCCACTGATGAATGGTGGCTGGGTCAGGTGCCTTGTAGCATACAATTGACCACCCAGCGATACATCATACTGAGAGCTCCTTTAACCCTAATAGTGTGCGTCTGCAAGTGGGGTTTGTGTCCTTGTTTCGTGTGCCCCCTTCTTCGGTCCTGTTTCCCCTTGCTAGCCCATATTCCCCACATTCATATTCAATAAGGATATGAGGTCTGTTGTGTCCCACTGGTTCATGTCTCTCACTTGCAGTTTTTTTTTTCTTCAATGACTATTAGAACATTAATAGGGTACAGTGGACCCCAATTGGAATGAATGGGAAAAGGAAAGCACTATACACCCACAGTTGTGGGGTCCTACTTGTCCCAAACACAAGGTAGGATTTTGCCTGTTTTCATAATATGCTATTTTGTGTGTACAGAAAAATTCCAATACAAGTGCGTGGGGGTGTGGGTCAATTACACCCCAAGTGGAAAACTCTGGTTACCAACTTACAACTTTGCTTTAGTTTTAGATTCTTTGCACATCAGTTAACCCTTTCATACCGAGAAGCTTCAATGATGTTTTTTCACTTGAAAGGTTGTGTTAAACAACAAACCTGTTAAGTTGAAGGGGTCATTTCAACCCCTCAGTTAGTTACTATGGTAGCTGGCTACTGCAATGCAGATGAGCGCCTTTTGAAACACAGACAAGCTGTCTGCATGGTGAATCACCCACTTTATCTGTTTGCTTATGAATGGTGAGTACATTGGGTTGTTAACACTTGTTATCACCAGTTTGTTGTCATTTGCATATGAATGTGCTGTCCAAGGAAATCTGTTCAAGGTTTTGTAATGTTCAATACTTCGTTGAAAATGTTATTTTTGCAGTTTCTGTACATCTTATGTTCCAAAATTGAAGGGGTAGGCGGGTTCCATTTAAACCAGTACCATTATTCGTGCGATTTTAGTGGTAACTAACTTTTATGTTAAATTATTTTCAAATCAATCATTTATATTTTAAACTGAATTGAGGTGTATCATACCCTATAAAAAGGTTAATAGAGAAGGTTTTAGAGCGTATTAGGGTTAAGATTGTTTTTCTCTAAGTAGGATTTTCTCAGACTATTGAAATGGCTAGAGGCATTCTTTGTAAGGCAGCTTTAAATATTTCACATTTTAGATGCAATTTTGCATACCAATAAATTACACCATTGTGTTCTATTACAAATCTAGAATAAGCCTCAGCTGATCCAGAAGCATATCACTGGTAAAACAGTGCTTCTCATCAGGTGCTCATCCATCTGACTTGGGATGCCACTCCCTGAAGTACCTCCCCCTTCTCATACACCAAATACTTTTGGTCTGCTCCCACTTTAGAGCAGCCAATTTTTTGTTGAGCTTACATCCAGTGTGCTAACAGACTTAGCTTTCCCATAGACAAATTAAGCATACAGTAAGTTTTAAGTTGTGCTTTTAAGGTCTTACAAACGATTGTACACACGATATCTTTCATTCAGTCTGCATTACATTTCAAGCCAGATATTCAAAACTGGTAAAAGGTGTCAGAAGTAGAAATGTATAGCTACGTTGCTTATACTGCTTCGACTGTACTGCGAAAAGCAAGTTTCTATTTAAGCTGATTTGGTGTGTGATTGGTCACAAATGGTGTTAAATGTCCCTGGTTCTCATAACACATTAGAAACAGAACTTTAGTTGGTTTTTGTTCATTAATGTATTGATTTTCTCAATTTCTACCCTGCCCTTCCCAAATGGCTCAGGGCAGCTTACAAAACAGATAAACAATACGTATAGAACAGCATAAACCCCCCCCCCCGCCCCCTTCTCCTCATCCCTCCCCAACCTGACCAAAAAACTTGTACAACCCTCCCTAACCAGCCCCTAACACCCCAAGCCCCAGTTCCCTATCCCTGCCTGCCAAATATGTTCACAAATAAAAAGATCTTGCACCACCTCTGGAAAATGTCTAGGCGTGGGCCCAAACAAACCTTTGTTGGGAAGGGAGTTCCATATCATTGGGGCAACAACTAAGAACGTCTCCCTGCGAGCCCTCGCTGTACAAACAAGACTAACGGATGGTACCCACAGAGAGGCGCTCCTGGCTAATTGCAGGGGCCACAGTGGGGCATAGAAGGACAGGTGATCTCTCAGATACTTGGTGCCCAGACCATTTAGGGCTTTAATAATCAAAACCAGCACCTTGAATTGTGCCCAGAAAGCTATAGGGAGCTGGTGCAGACTTCGAGCACCAGTGTAATGTGCTCCTGGCACCTTGCCCCCAAAAGGTGGTGAGTTGCCGCATTCTGCACCAGCGGCAGCTTCTGAACAGTCATCAAGGGCAGCCCCATGTAGAGCACATTGCAGTATTCTAGTCTCGAGGTGATGAAAGCATGAATGACAGTGGCCAGATCCTAATTGGAAAGAAAAGGCCACAGCCGCCTCATCGGATGGAATTGGTGAAAAGCCCTCCTGGCCACCGTTGCTACCTGACAATCCAGGTGCAACAAGGGGTCCAGAACAGTCTGAGGCTGCAAACCTGACTGATCAGCAGGGGCCTCACTCCATAAATGATACAAGTCATAATTCCCTTCCAGGTCACAGGGCCGGCCAACCATCACCACCTTAGCCTTGTCGGGATTCAGCTTCAGTTGACTCATCCTCCTCCAGTTCCTGACAGCAGCCAGGCATCGGGTAAGCACTGAGACCGCAGGGTCTGGGTCGGACAAAAAGGAAAAGTAGAGCCAAGCGTCTCAGCATACTGATGGTACTTCACTCCGAATGACCTTGCCCAGTGGCCTCATATATATGTTGAGCAAGAGGGGAAGATAGAATAGAAGCCTGCGGAATCCCACAGGGGAAGTCCCAAGAGGACGATGAACAAATCGCCCATCACTGCTCTCTGGGACCTACCTGACAGGAAGGAGTAGAACCACTCAAGAGCACTCCCGTGCACCCCCGCCAGAGCCCGCAGTCATGTTAGCAACACCTCATAGTCAACTGTATCAAATGTCACTGAACAAGATCAACAAGGTAGAATTCCCCTTGTTAATCTCCAGGCAGAGGTCATCGACCCAAGGCCACAAACGCAGTCTCTGTACCATAATCAGGACGAAAGCCCGACTGAAATGGGTCCAGGAATCTGATGGCATTGAGATGAGCATGGAGCTGTTGGGCAACCACCCGTTCAATAATCTTATTAGAATTTTAATGTATTTTATTGTTTTTAATTGTTTTATGCTGTGAGCCGCTCCGGGCTGCGTTGCAGGAGGGGCGGGATATTAAATGCGTTTAATAAAAAATAATAAAATATTATTATAAACATTTATATAGCGCCAGTAGTGGCCTGGTGCTGTACAGAACATAGAATTAGACCTAGTCCCTGCCTGTGGCTTACAATCTAAAAGACAAAAAAAGGGGGGGGGAAGACAGGGAGAGGGTACAGTGGGAGAGACAGGGGAGAAGACAAACAAACATTCAAGCAGATGCGAAGTCTCAGGTGCGTATGCTTGGCTTGGTTTTCAGAGAGGTTGGTGGCAGCAGTCGAGGGCCGACAGTAAGGGGAAAGACTAACAGGCATTGGGAAAGGCAGCAAGGAAAAGGTGGGTTTTGAGGAGGGATTTGAAGGAGCGGAGGGAGGGGGCAAGGCAGATGTGAGCAGGGAGGGAGTTCCAGGCATGAGGGGCAGGGAGGGAGAAGGGTCGAAGGCGGTTAGGCGAGCAGGAGAAACGAGGGAGAGAGAGGGAGGGGACAGAGGAAGAACGGAGAGCGCGTGCAGGAGTGCGTAGGGAAATTAGGTCCGAGAGGTAAGGGGGAGCTTGCTCGTGGAGCGATTTGAACGTGAAAACCAGTTTAAACAGGATACGTCCAGGAAGGGGGAGCCAGTGAAGGGAGAGGAGGAGAGGCTGCACGTGGTCGAAGCGACGGGCAGAGTGAATGACCTTGACAGCGGAGTTTTGGATTGCGATAAGGGGGGACAGGTGAGAGCGAGGGAGGCCAGCAAGTAGGAGGTTGCAGTAGTCGAGGCGAGAGATAACCATGGCATGAACAAGGATTTTGGCCGAGGAGATAGAGAGAAAGGGGCGAATGCGGGCAATGTTGTGGAGAGCGAATCGGCAGGATTTGGCCACAGACTCAATGTAAGGTTTAAAAGAGAGGTGCGTGTCAAAGATGAAGCCCAAGCTTCGGGCTTGGAGAACAGGATGGATGGTGACCCCATCGATGCAGATGGTCAGGTTAGAGGGAGAGGAAGGGGAGGGAGGAAAGATGAGTTCGGTCTTGGCCATGTTGAGCTTGAGTTGACGTCGGGACAGCCAGGCGGAGATATCAGAGAGGCAGTCGACGAGGTGCGAGCGGATAGATGGAGAGGGAGATCTTCCCTAAAAAGGGAAAGTTCAAGATGAGCCGATAGCTGGCTGGGGAGTCAGCGTCCCAAGATGACTTCCTAAGCAGGGGCTGGAGAACTGCAGTTTTAAGAACATCTGATACCCTCCCCTCCCAAAGGGAAATGTTGACAACCCCAGCATCTCCTGGCTTGCTTTCACCAGCCAGGATGGGCAAGGATCTAGTTCACAACTGTTTGCCCTCACCCCTCCAAGCAACCTCTCCCGCATCAGTGGGTAATACCAATTGAAACTGATCCAAACAAACAAGACTGAGCTTCCACAGCCTCAAACTGACTCTGCAAATAAAATGGCAGCACCCAAGTTGTGGTGAATACGAGTGATTTCGTCTTCAAGGTAGTTAATAAAACTGTTACAGTGGGCATTAGATGACTCCATTTCCAGGTGGCGGCAGACCAGATTAACCAGGCCCCTCACCATACGGAACAGCTGTGATGGATAAGACTTTGCCGACGCTATAATAGAGAAGAAAGCTTTCTTACCTGTCATCACAGGCACGGCATAGTTAACCACTCAGAGTGTTCTGGAAACCAATTGGCAGGGCCCCCGAGCCAAATGCAGGTCTGCGATTTGCAGATTTCCCACAGAATCCCCCTCCCCCCACGGAATCTCCAGGAGATTCCAGTGGGAGGGGAATGAAAAAAACCTTAGTTCCTTCGGCCAGATTGCATTGGGTGGGCGGGGGTTGCCAGGGCTTGCCTCCCACCCCTGACAAATGAACCCACCTAGAAGCGGTGGCGGCAGCAACTTCTTTCAGTTGTCTTTAGCTGCTTCCTGGTCTGTCCCAACAGGGCCTCCCAGAGCAGTACGGCCAGAGGATATCATACGACTGCATCATTCTGGGAGGCACTGTTGGGAGCGGTCAGGAAGCAGCCAGGAGTGGCTGAAGAGCGCTGAAAGAAGTTGCTGCCGCCGCTGCCACCATCTCTAGCTGTGTTCATTTGCCAGGCTGGGGAGGGAGGGGTGGGCAAGCCCTGGCAGTCTTTCCTACCCAATGCAGCCTTCCTCCCCCCACGCCATGTCTATGAGGCTGGGGGGGTAGGAGGAGGGAGAAGGCAAATCCTGTCAGCCACCCAATGCAGCCCAGCATGGCAAGGTGCAGAATTGGGTCCTGAGCCTCCCAGACTTCCACGGAATTTTAAAAAAAAAAAAAAATCCACAGAATTGGAGCCCTGCCAATTGGATCCATAAGTCTCTGAGGGAGGACCATCCTAACAGATCCACCATCACGAGGGCATAGAAGGGTGGGGATCTGTGCCTTCAGAAGGTAATGATCCAACCATGACAGTGGTGTCATACCACCCTGTAATCGGAACCCGTTTCAAGACTGGTGCAAAACATCAAATCCAACGTGTCCCACCTCATGTGTCAAGCCAGCTACTATCTGGGATAGGCCCATGGTTGTCATGGCGGCCATGAACTCCTGCTCTACCCCCGAAAGGCTGGCCCCAGCATGCATGTTGAAATCCCCAAAAACAATAAATCTAGGGGATTCCAACACCACCTCCGAGACCAGCCAGAGAGTCGGCCCAGATACTTCATCCAGCCAGGTCTCTGTAATGCAAATGAGGTTGGCTGCCATAGTGTTACTTACCAAAAGGTTAGAAGTCAGCAGCAGATGCCTCAAGAAGGGAATTTAAAAAAAAAAAATAAAAAAAAAATACTATAATTTGATTGCTGGACACAGATCTTAGTTTTTATTTTAAAATTCAGATATCCTCAAGTCTACCTGCTTTTTATTGCCATTTTTACATACAGATGTGCTCATTCTTAGTAATATGTGAAAGCTAGATTAATACACAAATCTTAATACAAACCAAAGGCGTTAGTCTTCTCTCTATGCAAAAAGTGAACCAACTTTTAATATAGGTAATGGAAAATACGCTCATGCTTAATTTTGGAAGCTTTGGAACATGATGATTGAGGGGCTAGGAGCAGGATCCTTCCTCTGAGCTGGCAAAACGTAGCTCTCCCTTTTAGTGAGGAAATGCACTCTGAGCCAGACAGGGCAGAACTCCCACCCCTTCAATTTCTCTCATAATAGGCATGAAAGCCTGAAGAATAGAACAAACATTTATCCTAGTCAAAGGCCTGACGTATCTGTAGTCCCCATTGAAAGCTGGTACAAATGATTTCCTTTATCAGCAAAGTGATGGAAGACTGGTCAATAACTACGAACAAGCTACCTCCTAGGATATGACTAAAATGGATTTAGTTGAAGGACAACAGATCATATATCCTACTTCAGTAATAGTGCTTCAAGGAGCATTGGAAGTGCAGCATAGTACAGCATTTACAGATTTATTTTTGTAAGCAGATTTGTAACTAAGTTTTAAATTCAGAAATCAAGTTCGAATTGC
>QEPC01008452.1:2214684-2237020 GCA_003113815.1 Sphenodon punctatus | reverse complement strand
GTGAGGAGTCCCGTTCCTGCTGCGAGTGCAGGCTAGGCTAATTCTATTACTAGCCCCCCCGTCCCCGAAGGAGAGCAAGGGAGGCACGAAAGTCCGTTGGGGGTGCAGAGCCCCCGCGCTGCACTACCTAACAGTTCAGAGGCAGACTTTCGACTGGGGAAGCGAGGGCGCGCTCTCCCTACGCATGCCCAGTCGAAAGTCTGTGCTGCCTCCTAGTGGTCATGAGGGAGAACGCTCCCTAGGTCCGAATAAACGGACCGAAGGCTATAGAAACTGCATTTTAAGCCATCTTGGTTAAGGTTTATTTAAAAGAAAGAAAGGCCAGGCACATACAAGCCCCCACCAGTTTTAGTTTCTACTTTATTTTTCTTTTCTGCTTACTTACAACCTTAGAACATAAACTATTTGTATCAAAAGAAAGTGTTGCTTGCCATAAATACTGAACTTCAGAAGTAGCTCGAGACCCCAAAGTTTGGAGATCAGTGATCTACAAAGAGGTGGTGGTTTTATGTGGCAGCCAAGGTATGCAACAGTGAAATTCCAAAACAAACAAATTCTAACTGCACCCATTGCTTCCCAACTCAAAAGATTCTAATATATTTAACTTTCTTTATGAGAACTAAAGAACGCAATCTTACCTGTTCTCTTTGTTGGAATAACCTGGAACATCTCTTTCAAATTTTGCAGCAATTCCTGTTTTGACCTGCTTTTTCATTATTCCAAGTGTGTTGGTTTTGGAATTATACTTTGATAAAATCTATAGTAATTAAACATTAACAAAGGTTGTTTTGGAAGAACTATCAAAGCTTAAGTACGAGTTAAACATTTTTAAGTAAAAGCAAAAGGTTTCCAAGTTTACTCTTGTTCCTCATTAAGAACTAAAATAGTTTAAATATATTGCCATGTTGATTTTTAAAAAATGTATCAGGAGGCCTGTCTACTCCTCAATCCAAAGCAAGCCTCTTCAGACAAGTGCTAAACTAGTCTTCCTTGAAAAAAGCTAACTGCCCCTCCCAACGTAAGGGAACCCCCTAAGTTGTCCTCAACTACCTTAAGTACCGTCACCCTAACAGTGGTGGGGCTAGACAATCAGCTTAATAGGTAAAAACTCAATCTGGATACTTATCTGTTTGCATTCTGGAGTCAGATACACAGGGTTTGACTGTGGCTATGTGATTTGTAGTGTATAAGAATCAGAAGCTTGTACTCGTCTCTTGTTCAGTCTCCTCTGAAGCCTGGATCAGGCTGCTGTATGCTCTGTACAATGGTCTGGTCTGAACATGGGCTAGGCTCTGTACTATTAAATACAAGATTCTAATAAAGACAACTTGACTACACTATGTGTGTCCTGTCCCCTTGGTGTTGGAACTGGTGGGGGAGGAATTTCCACCCAGAACTCCCACAGTACACAAATTCCAAGGACCCACTAAAGAGGAAAAATAACCTGGAGAATGTCTTGTGGAATCTCAGTTACTTCTGGAGGGGGAGGTGTATCAAGTAGGTTTCCATAGTCTGATATCGTAGGAGGAGAAGGTGCTCCAAGGTGCTCCAGATACTTGTCAGAGCACAACGTAGATGGGGTGTAATCTTCTGTATGTTGCTTATTTGGCACTGACTTAGTTTTATTTGCCTGTTATGTAGACAGAGATAAATTCATCATCTACCTTCCTTTTGAATGTAAGTAATAGCAGAAGCGTCTATTAACCTTAGAATATGGTTATTAAAATATTTAGCACCTACTTTAGATTCTGCTCGTTTGTGTATTTCAAGGTCTGGAAGTGTTGGTGTTGCTGCACGATTAGGAATACTCAATTCTTTCTTCTCTGGGGAAATTGGTGAAGCAACATTCTTTCTGAAGGGAATTTTCATGCCAGGAGTACAGAATACAGGTATCGCAGGAGAAGCCATATAATCAACACCTGAAATAATAGATATGAACAACAATTTCATGTGCTTAAAATAAAGGCATCTAAGTAGCTCAGTTTCACAATTCATTATTAGGAATGTAGAAACAAATTGTTTGTGCTTACTCACCTAAAACATTAAGGTGTCAGTTGAATATTTTACCACTGAAGACATAATGAAATTAGAGGGGCTTTAATATTTAAAGACTTCCTTGTACTACCCAATTCCACAGCAACATCCACGTTCAAGAATTATTTCTTGTTGTTACTTAGTAACATAATAAAGAAATCAGGTTATGAGGAGTTTTCACCCAACACTGCAGAGTTAAGGTTTTGGCCCACGATACATTAAAGTTTTTATACAACTTTTGAAAGCTTTACAGTTCTCTTATCTGGTCAGCTCCTGTGAATGCAGTTTTCATTCAATCTCTGTTCAAGCAAAGGTTAAGTTGGCATAGTGGTGCCTTTCCTGAAGGCAAAGAGTTACTGAGATAACATTTGTTTGCTGAAGGATGGTCTTTGATTTTAGGCTTGGGTATAGTTTTCTGAACTATGCAGCCAATGGGTGCTTGAATCAGCTACAACCCATACGTGATGGGGACTGTGGCAAAACGCCAGCAGGGGGTGCTATACAGCTGAGCAACCCACCTCATTGTGTTTCTCCAAATCTCTGATCAGGGGTCCCCACAGCTGGCAAACCCCCAAAAACCCTTGGTATTCCGCTGCCACCACCCAAGTGTATCCCAGCGGGCATTCACACCACTCAGGAAATGTGAACTCCAAAAGGCAGAGGTCTCACAGCTTCCCAAGAGCACTCCCCCTTCCTGGCACTCTTTTCCTGGGATTTCCTCCCCCGCGTTGGAGGCCGATCCCCAGAGTCACCCACGGGAGGCTTCCCTTGGTCCCAAAGCGGTTGGCTTCTAGCCAAAAAGGTAGTTTCCCCCTCTTTAGTAGCTTGGCCTGGTTACCTGGCCTAAGGAGATGTTTAATGGTCAGCCAATCACACACACACACCCAATACACATCTAGATGTGTATAAGAGACAGCCTTGATACTGGTTCAGAGATTGCAGCTAGTGCAGAATGCAGCGGCCCGTCTCTTAACAGGGACAGGTCGACGAGAGCACATAACACTGGTGCTCCATGCGCTGCACTGGCTGCCTGTAATGTGTCAAGCCAGGTTCAAGGTGTTGACGTTCATCTAGAAGGCTCTGTACGGTGTTGGACCTGGATAACTCAGGGACCGCCTCACCCTCCGTGACTCAGGACGGACTCTCCGGTCCATCGGGGGTGCCTTCTTGGAGGTCCCCCCACGTAAAACGGGGGGCTACAATGGAGAGGGCGTTCTCGGTGGCTGGGCCCTGGCTGTGGACCTCCCTCCCAGAAGCAGCACGACTGGCCCTGAGTCTGCTGGCCTGCTGTCGGGCCTGCAAGACATGGCTGTTCTCCCAGGCCTTTGGAGGTGGGGAGGGGAGGGTGGGCTAAATTTTTGTATGGGGGTATTTTAAAAATTGTTTTAAATATCTGTGTAGATTTTTATATTGTGATAAACTGTTTATTTTATGTTGGAAGCCGCCCCGAGATGCCATAGGCATAAGTTGCGGCATATAAATGGAATAAAATAAATAAATAAATTTGGTAATTATATCTACTAGTATGGGTTGCTGGACTTCTGCAGAGATCCCTCCAAGTCAAAGCACTACTGTAGTAAGTACTACCATGCTTCACATGACAGATTATGAAGGGAAGCAACGTGGTTCAAATAGTATCTCTTATTGGTCCAACTGCTGTTGGTAGGAATAAGCAAGCTTTTGGGCCGCAAAGGGTCCTTCCTCAGGCATGTAGCGTAGCCAGACAAATATATAAGCTGAGCAAATACAGGGCAGCATATAAACAGGCAGGAAAGGGTGGGGTTAGATAAGATAGGAATAAACAATAAGATTTTATTCTAACTCTGTCTTCCTCTCTGCCACATGTAGATTCTCTGTTGCGAGATCCTTTCTTATGCAATTTCACTTCACCGCAGCAGTTTCTCTTTTAGCCCACAACTATGTACGTCTTCTACACATCCTTAACAGCCCTGTTTTTATACCTTTGTTTTGTTTTGTAAAATGTCTGAGACACTTCCACCCCTATCAAACAACACCTCCACTAGTCACCTTGGTTTGTCTAACCCTACCCTTTCCTGCCTCTCTTTATACACTGCCCTATATTTCCTCAGTTTATATATTTTTGACTGGCTCCTGAGGAAGGGCCCTGTGTGGCCCAAAAGCTTGCTCATTTCTACCAAATGCAGTTGGTCCAATAAAAAATACCATTTGAACAATTGTGCTTCCTTCTCTATCACTTGGGACCAACATGGCAGCCACACAATCGTTCTAGATTATAAAAAGGTGAAAAAGTGTAGCTGTGTGTGTTACTGTAATATCGGATCTAGTCATGCAAGTAAGAAAAAAATAGTTGGTGGATACTGTTAAGTGCTTTCAATGATGCTACTCTGGAGTAAGTGGTTTGTGAATTTCAGCCTAAGAGACTGATAAAATTTTCATCAAAATTTAATCTGAGCCTGCATTACACACTTAGTTATCTAGTTCACANAAGGGTAAAAACAAAGCTTAGAATTTACTGGCACATATAAAAAGGAATAAAAGCAAAGTGTACACCGAGAACCAAGAGGTGTTAAAAACCCTTTGAGCAACGCGAGTCAGTCCTTTGGATGTGGTAGTCTGTTTGGAACGTCTCTACACACAACTATATCTGATGTAGCAGGCAGATTAGCAAAGTACTCACGGGGGGCGGTTCTGGTCCGATCCCCATAGGGGATGTTTTTCCTATGGGGTTCAAGTTCTTTTTCTGGCAAAGCCAGAGTTATTGTTACTGCCAAGCCATGCAGTTCATGTGTGCTTCAGGCAGAGAGGTCCCGAGTCTAGCAGAGTGTGCCAGAGAGAGAGAGAAAAGCCCCTGGCTCAGTTCTTTTAAAAGTTCCCTTCCCCTCCCTGTGATTCATTCAGGCAGGTCACCGGGCCAAAGGTAGATTCCCCCTGACCAGTCCAAGCCAATCAGGTTTCTGCCTCCTGCTGGCCTTAGGAATGTCAGGTCCTACCCATGTGCTGGATTAGAGGCCTAGCACTCAGTTAAGCCTGACTTGGTTTCAGGCAGGGTATCCTTGTCAGTGCCAGTGGCGTTTTGCCACAGGGACAAAACCCTAAGAAAAATCTTCCTTGAACCATCTCTTCTGACCTTCAAACAGCCACCCCCAAAAACTCTCAAAATGGATCTGGAGCAAACTACCCACCCCCCAGGACACCCCAACGTCAACAGGAACAAAACCTTGCCAGAACAGTAGATGTAAAACCTGCCAATACATTTCTTCCACCCCCCACCATGGAAAACCATTCCATATAAGGTGGCAACTACACTTGTAAATCCCGAAGTGTGGTGTATTTCATTCAGTGCACCAAATGCTGCCAGGGAAACTATGTTGGCGAAACCAGCAAACTTTATACCAGTGTATGAACTCACATAGACATACAATTATGAACAAAATCACCAACTCTGCAGTAGGCAATCTCTTCTCCCAGCACAACCACTTCATATCGGACCTCATCCTCAAAGGAAACTTAAATACCACCCTCCGAAGATGGCCCTGCGAACTAAAATTCATAACTTTATGGGCTACCAAAAACAATGGACTCAAAGACCTAAATTTCTCCAGTCACTACAAAAATCTGTAATACCTTACAATATACTGCATTTTTAATCTGTGTTATCCTCTGTATCAACTTCCTAGAAATCATTCTAACCACTTTGTCTTCTGGTCTGTAACTGACCCTGTCAGCTGAATATTCGACCTTTGTATTACTGTGAACCCAGCTCCTTCGATATGTGTATTCCCTTCACCTGACAAGCTCTCCCGACCCACATGTTTAACCCTGTCTGTTTTTTCCACTACCTATTGTTTATCTCCTACCCCAATATATAATCTTACAGCTGTTTTAAAATGTCTGGCACATCTGTTTACCTCCACCTTGTTCTATTCACTCCCACTTACTCCATGCCCCCTCATATAGACCTGCCCTACATGTGCTCATATTATATATTTCTGCTGACTATGCTACATGCCTGAGGAAGGGCCCTGTGTGGCCTGAAAGCTTGCTTAGTTCCAACAGTTGGTCCAATAAAAAATATAATTCAAACCACTGTCTCTCTCTAACACACTTTTAAAACAGGGGTGGCCAAGAGGTAGGATTGTGATCTACTGGTAGATCACAAACTAGTCTCCACTGGACCATGGTGTGAGGAAGGAGACCAGCCTCGTGGAGAGCATCTTTGGGGAGAAGAGAGAGAACATTTCCAGGGGGAAGACCAGTTAAGAGAGCTCAACTGTGGCAAGGAAGGCTCCCTCTAAAAGGGAGTGCTCCTCTTAATTCCTAAGACTACTTGCTGAAGTGCCCTAGAGCCGAGGACCAGCAGGAGGCGTCCTGTCCTGGAGAAGTCCTTAGGTGATCTACTGAGGCGGACGCACGGATCGTTTGCACTGTAAGTCTGGCCATCCCCATTTTAGCTAGCTGGAATTTATCACTATTCATTCTGAACCGTGAGAACTTACCATTCTCATTAGGCATTTTTATCGTCTGTCCAGGTGTAGCCATGATTTCCCTGGACTTTGTGCCAGTAGCAGCATCACTCATTTCTTTAGCTTGCCTAAGTACAAAAATAAAAGTTTGATGAATGACACCTGCAGAAGAAAAATTGCCCTCTGAAGTAATATTAAGAAGTCATTACTATAGATTCACAAGGAAAGGACACCAACTTCATTAAACATTGATTTAGCACTAGAACCCCAAAGCTGTTAAGGGCCATGTTGTGCTAGGAACTGTGTAAGACACTTTAAATACTGGGAAGAAATAACTAATGATCTTTGACTCCAATTCTGCAGTTGACAATATGCTGCAATGGCAATCTTCCCCAACAGAGTGAACTGCAGAACTGGAGAGACTGAAGATCTGCAAGTCAAGTAAAAAAAAAAACCACACCCCCAACCCCCAGCAAATACAGGTATTGCACCTGGAAGTGCAAGTCTAGAACAGTTGTGTATATTTAATCTAGGGTCTTCCCTTTATATACAAAACCTATACAACAGAATTATAACCCTACTTAATATTCCTTGTATATTACATAAGTATTTGTTCTTTTTTTAAAATTGCGGAAGTTATTTAAATACCCTTGAATTATTTGAAAGTTTGTAGGCAGTCAAGCCCTTTGTAAAATAGCTTAAAATTAACATTTTATCAGTAATTTGTTCCTTCCGCAACCACACCTGAAATTATATAGTTCCAGCCTATTCTGTTCACAAGCTAATTAAGAGATTTGAAGGGTATTTTTACATGAGATGCTACCACACATGGCTATACAGGAGCCACTCATCCAACCACCCATCTGAAGGTGGTGTGGGTGGATGCGGGTTCCTGTGAGCCATGCAGCACCCACTCATGGGGCACTGCCAAAGAAACTGGTGTGCCCCATGTGAGACAAGCCAAAAAAAGTGCAGGGCAACAGGTGCCCACACATTGCCTTCCCGTATTAACTGGGGCAGTCACCCACGCTAGCAGACAAGTCCCCCACTCATAGGCACTGTGGGTGGAGGACACAGCCTTTGCAAGTCGCAGGACTGGCGACGAGTGCGGGGGAGCCCGGTTCCTCGGTGCTCACTGATGGGACGTGTCAATTTTAAAGGCCAGCCCAGCATGGTTCTCCCTCCCCCATGGTCCATGGCAGGGTGAGCATGAATTCTAATGAGTGGGGAGCCACCCATTACAATTCCTCCCCATGCACTCCAAGTGGCTGCTCTGTGACTGTGCTACTCTGCAGCCACAAACCACCCCTCCAAGCTTTGCTCGTTTAAAAACAAACACCGTAGAAAGTAGGATTTGCCGTAAGAAAGTAGGATTTGCCATCATAGTCCATCTAGCTCAGGTGTCCCAGCAGCTGCCAGGAAGTTAACTCCTGTCTTCCAAAAATCCTAGTTTTAATTACACCAAAGCATGTGGCTGCATCCCCTAAACATCTTGGTAAGCCTTAGAAAATTTTGCCCCAAACCAGCTCATAAATAGAATACAGTCACTAGTACTGGCAAGAATTTCTCCCACGCTCTTTATGAACTCTGCATTGCAAGAGACAAGCACTTCTGGAGCTTTTAAGATCTAGAGCACAGTGGAAGGTAAGGAGTGCCCCATTCTGCAGACTACGTAGGCTGCTTACGGACATTCAGCAAGGGGCAGGGACTGTCATGAGTTTAACTCACGTTAGCGCAGTCACGTGAAATCCCTGCTTGTGTGCATGGGGGTTCTAGCGTTATTTTTCCATTCTCCCGTTGAATTCAACACCACGCTATAGGGCTGGATTTTGAGCCCCACATCATGTTATTTAATTTAAATGAGAACACAGAAAATTAATGCTAAAAGCCCTGTGCACACAAGCAAGGATTTCAATGTGACCGCGCTAATGCGAGTTAAACTCACAGCAGTCGCTGCCCCTTCCTGAATGTCAACAAGCAGCCTTAGACTTTGGAGGAAAATAAAGCTTAAAGGGTGAACAAGAAATCCAGGTTTATCTAAATTCCACAAGGAAGGGCCATCTGTAAAGATAGCTTCCCTCACCCAAAAAACCCCTTTGCACTGCTGCAACAGAAGCCTACTACATATAACTCAACGTTGAACTGCAAGTAACAGCTAAGATGATAATAATGGGTAAACTACTTTCAACAGCTTAAGTTCACTTTGTCAACAGGTACTCACTGCATACCCTTTCCATTTTAAATCTGCCCCAAAGTAGAAAGTTTAAGAGCTTTAGAGGACACAAACCTTGCAGGATTAATAGCATAGGGAAGGAGTGCCATTAAGGCCTGGTGGGTTTTTAAAAGCCGACACTACCAAGCTGGAGGCTGAATAAACATTCTTCCATCAGCAGACAGTGGAAAGAAATTAGATTCACAGAGAAGTTACTGCAGAAACTCAGGAGGACAGCAGCTTGAAGTTAGAAGCTTCTACTTACATTTTGTTTTTTGTTTTATTAATCAGTGCCAATGTATAGTCTTCATTCAAACACATGGTATGTTCACTAATGCCAAAATGTTCTAGTTTGGTAGTTAGACACACATAATCATCCATTCTTAAGGTGCACTTTGGTGTTTTGGGAATTACATGGAGAGCCTCCTTGATAACCGGAATGCTATTTCTTGGTTCTTCCTTATGTATATCTGGCTGGGGTTGTACATGCATCATATTCCAGGTTCTGGAGAAAGCATATTGCGAAAGACCAAAATCTGAAAGCTGTGGCATTCGCAGGGGATCACTAAGTGCAAGCTTCTCCACACAAGCAGGCAGGTTGGTCATATTTTCCATTTTCTCCCGATCAGAATTATTGTCTGACACCGATTTAGAGTTAGCTTCATCCTTCTCCACTGTTTTTATTAAAAACAAAAATATTATATTCCACGTTTCATTAAACCGCCCAGGAAGAACTGGTTTATAAACAAACAAGAGCTTAAAAGTTAGAGCTTTTATACCATACTGGATTAACTGGGCTATTCCTTTAATTTTATTCCCTATGGCTTTAATTTTCCCTAACCTTTTTAGGGAAGGTTATTGAATGGGTAGTGGCCCTGCAGCTCCAGGCTCACCTGGACAGCATTGGGTTTCGGCCCCGCCATGGTACGGAGACGGCGTTGGTGGCCTTGGTAGATGATCTCCGCCAGGAGATGGACGCAGGACGTTCGACATTACTGGTCCTGCTAGATCTCTCGGCCATATTTGATACAGTAGATCATGGGCTGCTGTTGAGATGGTTGTGTAACCTGGGGGTCTGGATGGGACCACCCTTGGTTGGTTCGTTATTCCTCTTGGGGAGGACCCAGCAGGTTGTCTTGGGAGTAGAAACATCTAGCCCCCGGGCCCTGGACTGACACATTCCACAAGGTTCAACCTTGTCCCCTTTATTATTTAATGTATATATGCAGCCCTTGGGGGAGATCGTGAGAGGGTTTGGTGTGTGTTACCACCAATACGCTGATACCCAGCTTTACCTCTCTTTTTCAGCTGACCCAGATTCCTACCATCTCCGTGCTCTCTCAGTGTTTGGAGGCTGTGGCAAGTTGGCTATGGCAGAGCAGACTGAAGCTCAATCCTGGTAAGATGGAGGTGATGGTGGTAGGCTGGGCGAGGGAGGTGGTGCCCCCTCTTGTGGAGGGGTGTGCCCCTCCATGGCTCAGCTGGTTCGGATTCTGGGGGTATTATTGGACACGGATCTCCGTCTAGATCAGCAGGTGGACGTGGTGGCAACAGCGGTGGCTTTCTGCCAGCTGTATCTGGTGCAGAGGCTGTGCCCATATATCTCCAGACCTGACCTGGCCACTTTGATCCATGCCTTCATCACCTCAAGGCTGGACTACTGTAACGCGCTCTACATGGGGCTTCCTTGGACGCTTGCCTGGAGATTGCAGCTAGTGCAGAATGCAGCGGCCCGTCTCTTAACAGGGACAGGTCGACGAGAGCACATAACACTGGTGCTCCATGCGCTGCACTGGCTGCCTGTAATGTGTCAAGCCAGGTTCAAGGTGTTGACGTTCATCTAGAAGGCTCTGTACGGTGTTGGACCTGGATAACTCAGGGACCGCCTCACCCTCCGTGACTCAGGACGGACTCTCCGGTCCATCGGGGGTGCCTTCTTGGAGGTCCCCCCACGTAAAACGGGGGGCTACAATGGAGAGGGCGTTCTCGGTGGCTGGGCCCTGGCTGTGGACCTCCCTCCCAGAAGCAGCACGACTGGCCCTGAGTCTGCTGGCCTGCTGTCGGGCCTGCAAGACATGGCTGTTCTCCCAGGCCTTTGGAGGTGGGGAGGGGAGGGTGGGCTAAATTTTTGTATGGGGGTATTTTAAAAATTGTTTTAAATATCTGTGTAGATTTTTATATTGTGATAAACTGTTTATTTTATGTTGGAAGCCGCCCCGAGATGCCATAGGCATAAGTTGCGGCATATAAATGGAATAAAATAAATAAATAAATTTGGTAATTATATCTACTAGTATGGGTTGCTGGACTTCTGCAGAGATCCCTCCAAGTCAAAGCACTACTGTAGTAAGTACTACCATGCTTCACATGACAGATTATGAAGGGAAGCAACGTGGTTCAAATAGTATCTCTTATTGGTCCAACTGCTGTTGGTAGGAATAAGCAAGCTTTTGGGCCGCAAAGGGTCCTTCCTCAGGCATGTAGCGTAGCCAGACAAATATATAAGCTGAGCAAATACAGGGCAGCATATAAACAGGCAGGAAAGGGTGGGGTTAGATAAGATAGGAATAAACAATAAGATTTTATTCTAACTCTGTCTTCCTCTCTGCCACATGTAGATTCTCTGTTGCGAGATCCTTTCTTATGCAATTTCACTTCACCGCAGCAGTTTCTCTTTTAGCCCACAACTATGTACGTCTTCTACACATCCTTAACAGCCCTGTTTTTATACCTTTGTTTTGTTTTGTAAAATGTCTGAGACACTTCCACCCCTATCAAACAACACCTCCACTAGTCACCTTGGTTTGTCTAACCCTACCCTTTCCTGCCTCTCTTTATACACTGCCCTATATTTCCTCAGTTTATATATTTTTGACTGGCTCCTGAGGAAGGGCCCTGTGTGGCCCAAAAGCTTGCTCATTTCTACCAAATGCAGTTGGTCCAATAAAAAATACCATTTGAACAATTGTGCTTCCTTCTCTATCACTTGGGACCAACATGGCAGCCACACAATCGTTCTAGATTATAAAAAGGTGAAAAAGTGTAGCTGTGTGTGTTACTGTAATATCGGATCTAGTCATGCAAGTAAGAAAAAAATAGTTGGTGGATACTGTTAAGTGCTTTCAATGATGCTACTCTGGAGTAAGTGGTTTGTGAATTTCAGCCTAAGAGACTGATAAAATTTTCATCAAAATTTAATCTGAGCCTGCATTACACACTTAGTTATCTAGTTCACAATATTAATACAGGTACATATTCTAGTGACAATAAGCTTTTATCAGAAATAATGTTTTACTGTCCTTAAAAGACATCTAAAAGTTCTATTTCCAAAAGTTACCTGAGTTATCCCTGTCAGGTGGTCTGTAACCATATTTCTGGAATAGTTCTCTTATTTTTCCAATATCTGTTGTATTTTTTTCCCTCAGTACCTTACTGGTCTTTATGAAGTCATACATTTTCTGTCTTTCAGAACAACTCATATCAAGAGTTGTGTTAATATCTCCCTTGGAAAAAGAGGACATTTAGATGACATACATGCAATCCATTTCAGTTCAAAAGCTGCATGACAGAACTAGAGCAAAATGTTCAGATTCTTTATTGCTGCTAGCATACTAGATATTTTATTTGTCTGACCTACAAAACCTTTTTAGCAAGATGAGCTTGTATCTTCCCCCCCCCTTCATTACATCAAGTTCACCTTCATGTTTTTTGTTTTTTTTAAAAAAATCTGTCTATTAAGCTCAGACAGCAATTGAATGAGTGAAAGTATTTAACTTTAACAAAGGCTTTCTTAATTAAGAGTGTTAGGGTATGTTCCCACATTCAGCTTTTCTGGATTAAGAACCCAAGAAAAGCTCCACAACCCACTTTAAACAATTTGTTGTTTGCATGATCAGGGTAGTTAAAGCAGGGATTTATACTACTCATATGAAATGTGAGTTCAAGTGTGTTATTCCAGAATAGATAACACCACTTGAAAAAGTTCATAAGAACATATCAGCCACTGAAATTTAAGATGAAACACACACAAATTTAAAAAATATCAGTTTCTTTCTTAACAAATCAACTTTCACTCTTGGATTTACACCAGTTATCAGTAGAATCATTCTAGATAAATCCTGAATTTCTAAAAAGCAAGCAGAAAGCACTCGCAACAAACATTCAGATCTTCATCGTACACCATTAGAGAGATGACTGATTGCAGATAAGGTCAAAAAGGTACTTAGATTGCCAAAACAGTCTCATAATTTAAACAAACAAATAAATATTCACTAGTTTAGAACTGCCCTCCAGAAGCTTGAAGCGTATTTTGTGGGGTTTTTTTCATTTTGTTTTTTATTTGTATCCCGCACTCTCTTGATATGTGATTGTTTGCTGACACTGGTCTCCATCCCAGTAAGCACACAAACTGGTTTACTATAGCTTTGTTGACAATGAATTTATAGACAAGAACACTCACTAATGTAATTAGTTTGGAAAACTTAAATTAACAAGCCATGCAGACAAATAAACTAAAATGTCAGATTCAGACCTGCTGACCTTCTACCCACTAAAACTGTAACTGGCCTGAAATACGATTTGTGACGTGACAGAAAGCAACAGGCTATATAGCAAATCACAGATGAGTCATGTAATTACCTTTAGGGTCCTTACATCAGAGTATAAGTCGTGTAAGAGTCTCATTGGAGATTCATCTTCAAATTCTTCAATATACATGTGAATAGAAGGGATTTAGGAAGTATGAACAAGTCAGTATCTTGCCATTAAGATGTTATGTGATCTGTTATTTCTACTGTACCCATACACTTGTGTTAGAGGAGCCTTAAGTATTGGTCTAATGTAGAAAAAGCTATTTGGTTACTGTCTGAAAAACCACCTGCTGTTTTATGATCTAGGGGTCTTTGCATTGATTGCAGGCAAAGAGAATATGGGAAAAAAGCAAATGGAATACCTTTTCCTTAACTGGTTTTACTGTGGGTTCTTTTTTGGGCGGGGGGGTGGAACTGTTTATTGGATTAGATATGTTTATGTATATTTTTATATTTTAGTGTTATATTAGCAAATTGTTGATCTGATGACATTTTGGTGAAAGCCATAAATATATATCTGTAAGAGCAAACATGAATACATGAAAAAGTGAATTTGCTACATTGCAGGACTGAGGAACTGGGAAAAAGTTGTGTACTAGGGCTGAAACTCGCTACTCGAGTCTCGCCATTTCTCAATGAGAATGGAGTTTTTTTACATCTCGTTCCCTAAACAAGACAAGAAAAAAACAAACCCATTCTTGGAAAGAACTGGCGAGATTCGGAAGGCTGGGTGGAGGCAGGAAGGGAAATTCTGGGCAGGGGCCTGGGGGAGGGGAGGGATGTTCCTGTGAAGCATGGTCTCTTCCCAGGGTTGCAGGTTTTGAAATAAAAACAAACTGAGCATGCTCGGAATGGGCTGCCCTTTTCAAAAATGGCACCTGCAGCTTGCTGCCTCTGCTGTCTTTCTAAAGGGAAGAACATGCCCAGAACGTATGTACCCCACCTCAAATCCCTGCTAGGCCCCTGCCCTCCCTCCGACCCCCACCCAGAATTTCCCTTTCTGAGTAGGCAGAAGGTCCAGGCAGGCACTGGGAGTGGCTAGGGGGTATATCTATGCCCTCTGGTCACCTCTGGCACCCTGGCCAGCCCCCTCCCCTCCCTCATCTAGATTTATGAGTTCTCAAGGGAAGGGGCGAGATTGAGAGAGGTCTCTCCTCTCCTTCTTGAGTCTTGCGAGAATTTCGGCAAAGGGGGGAATCTTAGGCTTATTTCAGCCCTACTGAAACCACAGATGCACTCACTTGTCTGAGTTTCTTATTTTAAAATATGGCTTACACATGCCAAATTTAAATTCATATATGGGTTAGTTTTCAGTCAAGTTTGGAAGAAACTAATATCTGTTCATTTGACTTATTTGCATCCATACTGATGTCACTGTTTTCCACTTATGCATGCAGTAGTCAGAAGCAGATTGATCCTTTCGTCTGGAAACTGAGGTTAATGAGAATAAATGAAGGAAAAAGGAATGCAGTGTACAACATAGAAAATTTATTTAAATTTATACGCTGTCCTTTCGCAAGGCTCAGGGCGGCTCACAATAAATGTAATGAAATATAGGACTCAAAATTAAAGCCTTCAGCCAGTCATGCAGAGACACTAGAGAATGCAAACAATTCATAGAAATGAATTGCACAGGTCAGACTCAATTGATGAGGGTAGAACAACCAACCAGCAATGGTTTTATGATAAAATAAAGTGGAAGTAAAATATTAAAGAGAGAAATGCACAAAGGTTAGAGGTGATAGAACATGTGTGGAGGAACATTAAAAAATGACAACAGTTCAGCAGAGATATTCAATGTTAGATTTTACCTGTCAAGAATGGTTAAAGAAAAGTTAGATTCTTTTACAGTAAAGGAAAGCAACCAAACAGACATCATTCAGATTGTCTAAATCAGTGATAGCGAACCTTCTCTCTCCTGTGAGCCACTCTAACCAGTAATAGAAGCTCTGTGGCGGGTCAGTTAGGAGTTGGAAGCGGTGGTGCTCAGAATGGTGGAAATCCACATCATGGATCCTTGCCATGACTCCATCTCCTATCCTTGCTGACATGTCTCCATCCCAGAGTAAGCACACAAACTGATTTACTATAGTTTTGTTGACAATTAACTTATAGAGAAGACTAATCTCATCTCCACCCCTTTTCCCTGTGCTCACCCTTTCAGTGCTTGAGGGTAGGGAATGGATTTATTTATGCCCCCCCCTCAGTTCATCTAGTTTACCCTCACAACAACCCTGTGAGGCAAGTCATTATTTTCATTTTACAGATGGAGAAAATGGAGGCTGAGAGAGAATGACTTGCACTAAGCCACCCAAGTGAGTTCATGGCTAAGATGAGATTTGAACCCAAGTCTCCCAGGTTGAAGACTAGACTCCACAGGCAAGATACAGCGATTGGAAAGAGATCAAATTAAAAAAGAGCCCCAGGGCAGAAGTCCCCCACCCCTGCTGCAAGTGATCTTTTGGCAGAAGCCTTGTTCATTTAAATGGGGCTTGCACCATGGGAGTGCTAGGAGGACCGAGTCATCAGTTTCTACCCCAATGTTAGAACATAGTCCATGAACAGTCAGCTAGAATGAGGGTTTACAAACTACAGTCCAAGGAGAGACAACCGATCACATGTAACAAATTCCTTGTTTGCAGCATCTGTAGTTCATGAAAATACTATTGAATACAGCACTGTAAATCTTAGATATATATGTATACAAACTCGCTCAAAAAAATGTCTTCATTTCCATGCCTGCTATGACAATGGGCAAATGTTTAATCTTCCCAATTTTACTCTGCCTATAAAGATAGGCTAAGGATTGTTCTAAGAATATACAATTCAGGGTTTCCATTCTAACATACTTGCAAAGAAAAACTGGTTGCAAGATACCTTCTAAATAAAAAAAAAAAAAGATAGCCCCCCTGAACTTTTGGCAAAACCCACAAAGTCTATAGATCCCAACCTGCAGCACTTCATCTTGATCCATCTATTCATATCACCAGGGCCAGCCGAAGTTATTTTGCCATCTCAGTCAAGATACCGTTTTGATACTGTTGACCATGAGCTGTTGGTGACTCCTCTGCGGGATTGTGCTGGGGTGGGCAGGATCATTCTCGAATGGTTCCGCTTGTTCCTGGCCGGTAGAACTCACTGTGTGGTCTTGGTACATCTGCTCCCTGGGATCTCACATGTGGGGTCCCGCAGGGTTCTATTCTGTCCCCCCTCTCCTGTTCAATGTGTATATGCAGCTTTTGGGCAAGGTTGTGAAAGGGTTTGTAGTGTGTTGTCATCAATATGCGGACAGCACTCAGCTCTACCTCTGGTTTTCAGCGGACTCAGGTCCCACAGTCTCGTTGCTTACCCGATGTCGGACAGCTGTGGGGGGACTGGATGAGGGCAAGCTGCCTGAAGTTGAATCCCGACAAGATGGAGGTGATGCTGGTGGGGAGAGCTGAGGGAGTGGAGGCAATTTGTTGATGGGGTGTGCCCTGTCTTGGTTCCTCAAGTTTGTAGTCTGGGGGTGCTCCTCGATTCACCGTTCCACCTGGATGCCCAGGTGGCAGCTGTGGCGAGGAGTGCATTTGCCAAATTACACCTGGTGCGACGGTTATGGTCTAATGTCTCAGACTGTGACCTTGCCACCATCTCCTTGTTCGGCACGTCTAATCTGGGTATTGCTCTGCTCCAGTCAATGAGAAGGCAGATCTTGAATGATGAAACTTTGCAGGCAGACCAGGTGAAGTCCCCTCCCTGTGGTTTCCAGTTGGAGTTCTGCCTTCAGACTGAGTGGATGCAGATCAACCTTCTCTTCTACAAGGGCTTTGTACTCGCTCTCCCTCCTCTCTCCGCAGCTGGAGCAGATCAAGGTAAGTGGCCCTGGCTGCCCCCCCCCCCTTTTTTAGGAGACAAATAGCGAGGGACCTCGGTTCCTGCAGACAGGGGTGGCTTTCAAGGCTGCCGCCTGGCAAGAACCACAAGTTATGGGCTTCCACCCAGGTTTGGACTACCCTGTTGCACCAGGACTACTGAGGTAAGTACTACCCACCCCCCGCCATAGCACCCACCCTTCTCCCAGCCTTAGGGCCGCCGGGAATAGGAGCTGCAGGTGTATGGAGCGGTCACTCCGTTTCCTTTGGAGGGTTGCCCTGCCTCCCCGGGAGGGGAGAATCAGCTGCGGGGCATGAGAACCTGTGCACCGCATGGCCAGGAGATTGTTGTTGCCTCCCCACCTCCCTCGGGGTACCTGAGAGGAGACCTTCTCTCCTGGCCCCAAACTTCCCCCGCTTCCTTCCCCCCCCATGGGACCCCCCCTCGGAGAAGGGTGCTTGGGGTGGGGCTGTCCTTTGGACCCCCGCCTCCCCCCGGTTGCCCAGGGAAGGCCCAGGAACCCACGGCCCCGAGCGAGCCTGTTTGGAGGGTTCCCCCCCCTTCCCCCAGGGCACAGCCACGGCGGCGTAGGCCTGACCCTTGCCGCAACACAGTAGCACCGCTGGCGGCCTTCCTGACATCCGGGGGGGGGGGGCTCTGAAGGGCCTCGGAGCCCAGGAACACTGGTGAGGAAGCTGCCAGGCTGAGCCGTTGCGCTCCTCGCCGCCTGATTTGAGGTTTTTCCTCTGCTCCTGCCTTTCGCCCCTTAAAGGGGGTGGGATACGTCCAAGGTCCAGCTCAGGCAGTACAAACGGCAGGAGGATCTCCCCGCTGGAGAAGTATCCAGATCCCCACGTGGATGCCACGGACACTGCCATGTTGAGCTCTCCGCATGCGAACGGGAGCCTGTATGGCCATTTTGGCCATGCAGCCAGCATGGGTGCCACCAGCTTGGTTCCCATGGGCATTAAAAAACAAAAAACCATTAACCCTAGCATTGCTGTCTGCTAAACTGCAGAGACATGAGATCCACGAGGTCTACAGACGCTGGTGTCACGGAAAGACCTGCCTCGCCCACCTTTCCCTCTAAGAGGCTGGGCAGCAAAAACAAGAATATGGGCACTAATCGCAGACCCGTGCAACCCATCGCAGAGGAGGCGGACTTGGAAAGGAGACTAAAGAGACTCACTCACACCGCCTACGCTTCTACCAATTCCAACTGCCTCAGCCACTTTAGTACCCCAACCCGAGATGCTTTTGTGGCTCCTACAAATAGTCAACAAACTGCAGGACCAAGTTCAGAAGCTAGCAGTTTCAGACAACGAAGGGGCAAATGGAGCATTCAAGGGAAAGTCCAGATCAAGAGGGAAAGGAAAAACAGCCACTCAAGGTCCACACC
Organism: Sphenodon punctatus; assembly: GCA_003113815.1. Lineage (NCBI taxonomy): Eukaryota > Metazoa > Chordata > Lepidosauria > Sphenodontia > Sphenodontidae > Sphenodon > Sphenodon punctatus. The sequence goes on along the minus strand of QEPC01008452.1, from coordinate 2,218,486 downwards.
AGGACCACTATGAGTCTGACCAAGAATCACCAGAAGACCTGTCAGAAGACGACGACTCCAACTTGGAAATCCAAAGGCCTTGGAGCAGATGTTATACAAGATAAAGTGCCCAAAGGAAAACAAGAGGGGTGCCATTACCAAGAAACCAAAACGCAGGCCCACTGGGCTAGAATCCTCCACAGACTCAAATTCATCCACTGAGGAAGGTGAAATCTCGGAGGAGGCAGTGTTATCAGATGACAACAGACAGGCCCGTCTCTTCCACCCAGCACTATTGTTAAAAGATTCTGGCTAAGGTTATGGAGGTCCTCAGAATATCGAACCAGGGTCCCCGGGAGGACCAGGGTGATATGGCAGAGGAGGGGCACAAGTTCCTTCTGCCTGGGAAGAAGGAAGACCTTGCCCTTCCAATCACCCAGGCTTTCTACAACATTCTTGGATCGGCATGGGACCATCCTGCCAGGCAGTCACGGGGATACAAGCGCCCGGCAAACCTTTACCCTTTCCAGAGTGACAAGTGCACTCCATTCACCCTTCCAGCAGCGGACTTACTAGTGGCTGCGCTAGCATGAGAATCGGCAGTCCCAATCATCGGGGACCCCGTACCCAGGGATCAAATGGATCGAGCAAGTCTCACTCAAGCTGTCACATGAGGCAATAGCAACAGGTCTCAGACCCTCGACGGCCTGTATGCTATTCAGCTGGGCAATCATTGCCTTGGCTGAAGAGGTAAACGCCACAGACATCTCAGTAACTCAACACGAAGCCTTGGTGAACAGAATCTCTGCGGCAGTGGCATACATCACTGATGCATCTCTGGATGCAATGAGGATGCAATCTCAGGCCGCAGCAGCAAACGTAGCAGCAAGGCACTGCCTCCGGCTCCGCAACCGGGTGGGTAACCCAGCAGCAAAGATGACACTGACAGCCCATGCCTTCACTGGACACAAGTTGTTCGTCCCCACACTGGACAAGATAGTTAGAGGCAAAAGATAGAAAAAGCCACTCGTTCATACTAGAAGTTCATACTAGCGACAAGAAGTTCTGTTTCGCCGCCAGTCCTACCCACATGACTCGTATAGAAAGAACAACCGAGGAGGTTACAAGACAGAGCCCAGGTACCAGAAGCTCAAATGGCAGGGTACCAGAAAGCCCCCCATACAATGTCAGAGGGAGAGGCGGACCCAAGCCCTCGGGGCCTAAGTCTGCCCAATGATGTGCTGGACAACCCTCCCGAGAAAACCCCCCGGCTTGGGGGAAGGCTGTCTTGTTTCACCCAGGTTTGGAACAGGACAATATCGGACTCCTGGATGACAGCGATAGTGACCGGGGGATACCAGATCGAGCTGATCAGATGGCCCCCAGGAAGGTTCATTCAGTCTCCCGTCTCCAAGAACCTGGAGAAGGAAGCGCAAACAACACGTGCCATAAGGCACCTGAGACTACTGGAAGCAACTGAACCGGTTCCCTCCAAACAGCAAGGTCGGGGACTCTATTCCCATAATCTTCTTGGTTCCCAAAAAGTCGAGACACCCTAGAGCATTTCTCAATCTGAAGTTTCTGAACCGTTTCAAGATGGAAACCCTGAAATCTATTCTACTTGCGCTGTCAAAAAGGGGACTGGATAGACCTGAAGGACGTATACCTGCACTTCCCAATTGCAGACAAGCACAGATCGCTGCTGCGCTTCTGTTACAGGGGGAGCGCATTGACAACATGCTGCACTGCCATTCAGCTTGGCTATGGCACCCCGCTCCCCTCATACCAGAACTTCGGAAACAAGCAATTCACGCCTACCCGTATTTAGACGACATTCTCCTACAAGCCAATTCATTTCACAAAGCGGAGAGCGATCTCTCCACAGTGCTGCAATGTCTCCAACAGCACGGCTTCGTAATCAACTTCCCCAAGAGCCAATTGCACCCGTGCCAGAAACTCTAACATCTCGGGGTCAAGACACACAGAGGAACCTTGTCTCAGTCTCACAGGAACGTCAAATGAAGATCATAGCATCAATCTCGAGGTTGTCACATCGCCGAGCAATTCTCATGAGCCTATCCCAGATCCCTGGTGGCCTGCACAGGCCAGGTGCAATGGGCATGCATGCACCTACGGCCCCTTCAGAACTTCCTCCGACTGTTCCAGACAGACATCATGGAGAAGTCGAACAAGTCCATGAGCATTCCCACTGCTCTCTGAAGCAATGGATCTCCAGAACCACGTTTACAATAGGGGTACCCATGACGGAACCCACTCGGCTGTCCATCACGACTGACGCCAGCCTCAGGGGCTGGGGAGCCAGACTAGCAGGCATGGGGGCGCAAGGAAAATGGACTGAAAAGGAGACGAGATACAGCATCAACCTACTGGAGCTTCAGGCAATCCACCTGGCACCGCAGGTGTTCAAGTGGACAATTTTCGGTAAGCATGTCCTGTCTGTTTTTGTGGGATCAATTTCAGTGGGTGTCGTCCGCTGACGCAGAGGATGTCCTTGGGACTGTTCGAGCCACCTGTTGCGAATTAGATCCATGCCTGTCCTGGTTGGTGAAGGTCAGCCGGGAGAGGTTAGGGCTGTTGCTGGCAGGGGTGGTCAACGCCTCCTTTAGGGAGGGCAGGGTGCAGAGTCATCTCAACAAGGCGGTGGTGCGGCCTCTGATCAAAAAGGGATCTTTGGACGTTGACTCCCTAGTCAGCTATCGGCCCGTCTCTAACCTTCCCTTTTTAGGGAAGGTTATTGAGCGGGTGGTGGCCCGGCAGTTATAGGGGCATCTGGACCAGGTTGGTTTTCTTGATCCCTCGCGGTCTGGTTTTCACCCTCGGTCTGGCACGGAGACTGCACTTGTGGCCTTGGTCGATGACCTGCGCCGTGAAATGGATCAGGGAAGATCCTCAATTTTGATCTTACTGGATCTATTGGCGGCGCTGGAGTTGACTACGAGATGTTGGTGGCGAGGCTGCGGGACCAGGCTGAGCAGAATTGTTCTTGAATGGTTCCACTTATTCCTGGCAGGGAGAAGTCAGCGAATGGTTCTTGGGGAATGTACATCATCTCCCCAGAATCTCATGTGTGGAGTCCCACAGGGTTCTTTTTTGTCCCCTCTCCTGCTCAACGTGTATACGCAACCGTTGGGGGAGGTCATGAGAGGGTTCGGCATACAATGTCATCAGTACACCAATGACACACAACTCTACCTCTCGTTTTCTGGAGATCCAGGCCTGGCAGTCTCTGTGCTTACCTGATGCTTGGCAGCTGCGGGGGATTGGATGAGGACGAGCCATCTGAGGCTGAATTCCGACATGATGGAGATAATGTTGGTGGGTAGGGCTGAGGGGGTGGTGGCTCCCATCATTGGTGGGGTCTGCCCCCCCTCTGGCCACTCAGGTCCGTAGTCTGGGGGTACTCCTCGACCCGCAGCTCCACCTGGACTGTCAGGTGGAGACTGTGGGGAGAGGAGCATTCTGCCAACTACATCTGGCGCAACGGCTGCGGCTGTACGACTCGGATCTGGCCACCGTCATCCATGCTTTCATTACCTCTCAACTGACTACTGCAACATGCTCTACGTGGGGCTATCCTTGGTGATGATCCGGAGGCTGCAGCTGGTGCAGAATGTGGCAGCCCACCTCCTAATGGGGACGGGCCACTGCGAGCACATTACACTGGTGCTCTGGACTCTGCACTGGCTGCTTATTGTCAGCCGGGACCAATTTAAGGTGTTGGTTATGACTTATTTATTTATTGCATTTATACCCCGCCCCTCCTGAACACAGCTCGAGGCGGCTTCGAATCATAAAAACACAA